>CM038228.1:94945669-95186233 GCA_021442155.1 Cymbidium sinense | reverse complement strand
AAACTTTGACTTCATAGTAATTATCATATTTGAAAGAAATGTAGTGTCAAGCACACCTCTCTTTTTTTTAATTAGAGATTTGGAAGTAGGTGATTAGCTGTTGGGAAATTTGAGCTAGAAGAAATCTCAGTAATATGATTAAAAATAAAAATAAGTTGTCTAATTTAATCAAACTGATCACATTCCTCATCAAAAAGCAACCACAAATAATTGTGATTCCTTAAAGCATACTCTGGAAACACAACTCTATAATAAAAAGCAGACTCAAGCATTTTATATGTTGAGTTCCAATGAGTCAGAACATCAGAACAAAGTAAGTTTGAAGTTGACAATCCTATATGTCTAGCAATCTCACCAAATTTATATAATCTACTTGGTGACATATTTATAAAAAAGATAGATTCTCGCACTTTCTCAATGATTTAACAAATTTCCTTCAAACCTTCTTGGACCATCAAGTTCAAGATATGAGCAGGACATCTAATATGAAAAAATCTCTCATAAATAGAAATCCTGATCTTCTACTAAACATATTTTTTTTAGTGGAAACATTATTAGTAGAAGCATTATCTAATGTGATTGTACAAATTTTATTTTGAAGACCCCATTACAACATAATTTTAGAAATAGCCTTAGATAACATAACTATTATGAGGAGAGTTCAAATCAGTAAAACTTATTATTATATTTTGCAACTTTCAATCGAAATGATAAAGTGCAATGTACATATATAGCCAATAGCTTTAGCTGATGTCAAACAATTTGAAGTAAGAGAAACATGCTCAGCCAATTGAAGAGTTTTTTTTTTTTGAGTTTTTTTCTTTAATTCATAAACTTCCATGCACTCTTCTTTGATAGAATGCCTATATATTTTATAAAAATTAGGATTCATTGATCCCATCAGAATATTAAACTATAAATGCTCAACCATCATGAAAGGATACTTATGAATAATAATCATTTTGACAATAATATTTTTAATTCTATTATGATCATAAGTAGAAGAAACACACAAAGGAGACATTAAATCATTACCCTCTATATCTTCAGATATTAGATCAAAGAGTTTTTATTTTTTCTTATTCATAGTTGTTTTACTGTAATGATATGGTTTGAAATATCTATTCATCTGAGAAGTAGCACATGTTTTCTGTTTGAGGTATGATTTAGAGCAATAATTGCACTTTCATTTCTCTACCATATTACTTTTCTCAGAAATAGAAATTTGGCAGAAATGTTGCCAAATTTATGATATTTGCCTTTGCCTTTGATGTCCTCAATACTAATAATTTCCTTAATACTTTCATTAGGAGTACTAATATTATCAACTGGAGGTTGACTAGAACTTACAGACTAATTTTGAGATTTTATAGCCATTGTTTATACAATGAAATAAGAACCTTAATAAACTGATATGTCAAAGGAAATAATGCATATATGCAAATTTTAGTATATGCTAACAAATGAATACTCAAACTTCCAAAGCTGCATTGCTTTACCCTTTTATACATATCCACTTTTATTAAGCATATCCAAGAAAATAGAGCATATCCAACATAACCACCTTTTTTTTATCTAGACATAAGACTTATTCACTTACAATAAAATGAGTAGAGAACTAAATAAATAAATAAGAGTGTGAACAAATAAAGAGCAAGAAACAATATCATCTAGACAGCTAAAGCAGCCAATATAACACATCTATAAATAAAAAATATCATTATCTACCACAGGCCGCAGGCTCACAGATGATAGAACCACATACCCACAAGGCCACAAATTATATAAGTATCAATATCCCAGATTAGGAGTGTAAGCTAATGTAATACAAACCCTCAACAATACAAAGCACCAGACACCAAGTATGTAGGAATAATACAAAGTTGAGCAATTGAGAAAAGTTGCAAAAGCAAGCAGATATTAAGGCCATAATAATGCTTGGTTTTATGAGTAAGTGTATGCATAACTAACAAGTAATAATCACATAATCATAACAAAATAAAAAACCTGAGAGGCGAAAGCTAGAAAATGAAAAAAAAAATCTCCCTCATTCTCATAATTTTAAGCCGGAAAAATGCAAAATCCATGTGATCAACATTGAGAGCAAAAAATCTAAAAGAAATAGGGAATGAGCCATTTAGGACAATATACCAATAGTTACCAATCGATGCCAATGAGGAAATGATACTAGAGGCAACAATAAAAAAAAACCCTCGTCGTTTATTTTAAGTTATCAAAATATAGAGAGAAAAAAAATCTTAAGAGGTTGTTGCTTGGAGATGATCGAGACTTCGGAAGAGAATTTTATTATATAACAAAGGCAAAAAGAGCAACTTAATGAACACGAACGAGAGTCAAAAGATCGAGAAGAAAAATTAGAGAGTCGAATCGATCGAGGCCTCGAGGTTTAGGGTAGAGCCGCAAAGGAGAAAGAAACCTCATTCGAGAGAGTCATGCAAAAAAACTCCTTATAAAATTGTTCTAATGATAAATCACATTCATATAAAATAAATCAAGGAGATAAACCAGAATAAATAGTTCGATTGAAGTCGACCGAACCGAAGAAGCTGGCTCAAATAGGCTTGATTAAATAATCGATTTAGGTAATCGACAGTGGCTCAATTAACTTGAAGCACTGATAATCCAAAATTGATCCAATTTTGATTTATTTTTGATTTTCAATTAAAAACAACCCTACTTTCCTCACTTATATTATATAAAATAAAAGCAACTAAAACCAAACATAAAACAATAATAATAATAATACAATAATAATAATAATAATAATCAATCTTAAACTTTCAGATAATAATAATAAAATAATTGTATTAAATTAGTAATATAGATAATCTTATAATTATATATGATTTAATAAACACAATTTTGTTAAAATAAAATAATAATAATAATAATAATAATAATAATAATAATAATAATAATAATAATAATAATAATAATAATAATAATAATAATAATAATAATAATAATAATAATAATAATAAAAATGAGTAAAAAAGCATTAGTTAATTAGAAGTGTGAAAGAAATCTAATGTCTTAGAATAATCACAATATAAGTGATTTTCTTATAAAACACTATCATAATTAAATTTAAAAAAATGAATAAATCATTTGCAATAGAATTTAAATTTATCAAGTAACCATACTTCTAAACATGTTGTTTCTACAATAATGTTAGAGAGAGAGAGAGAGAGAGAGAGAGAAGGAGAGTAAGGGATTGACTAGGAAAAGACTTTTGTATATGAGTGATAGCTAGTATAAAAAGAGATTTATGGTGGTTCAAAATAATATTATTGATTCAATATCTTAATATTAAATTTTGTTGATTAAAATTTAGATATAAATTACACATTATTAATTTCAACTTTACAATTGTGGTCTCCGAAAATTCGCCACCGACCTCTTCGATGAAAAGTGTTTAAAGTATCGGTGTAATTTTCAGAAGACAGATGAAATAGTAGATAAGACACTACCCAGAGATTTCATTCTCATTTGGTGAGAACTTTAGATCTGTGTGTTTCTATAAAGCAAGCCCCTATAAATTATCCTCTCAATAAATGAGAGAGAAGTTTTGATTAAGGCTATTATTAGATCGAATGTAGTGTATAGTAGACAAGAAGTTTCAAAATTTAGATTATGAAATTTATCATTTCAACTTAAATTGGATGGTTGGGGAATGATGGCGTGCCCAATCTAGATCCCATGGTTTCATCCCGCGACGCCCCTAGTCTACTTAGTCTGGAGAATGTTAAGTGAAGGATCCTCATCGAACACATGGTTACGCCATCCAAGAAATCAGACTGGGGGTTTGTAAAGAGACAATTAGGCGTGAGGGTGTTTGTCTATCATACCCTATGATTCACAACTCAAAGGGTAGAGACATTGGGAGCATACAACCAGGATCTAATATAATGGAGTTTGACCAACCAATTGACAGACTGGTCGTGAGCTTCATCTGGAGCCTCGGGCCAATGAGGGAGACAGCCACGCCTTCTGCAAGAAATTAATTGAGAGTGAACATAGTGAAACACTTGATTTAACATTGGCTCCTTGTGTAGAGTTTTCTTAATCACCCCAAAAAAGCATTAAGGTGGATAGATTGAGTTTGATTTAATTTTTTAATGATAGAATTTCATTTAAGTAGTTTCAGATTGCTACTTAATTTGATTTGAAAAATTGAATAATTTGAATATGTTTAAGAGATTTAGATCTTATCAACTCTATTTAGCTTTTAACAGAGGATTAGATCTACTATCACCTAATAGGATCAATTTTTCAGATATTTCACTGATTTGAAACTCTTATTATAAGTTTTTAAGTTTTGTTATCCACTCAAGACTAAACGAAAGCAACCACAGATCCTCTGACACACTTGAATTTAAACATTCAGCGTAGTGTCGAGGCCTATGCGGGTGTATAGTAATTTTAGGTAATTTTATTTCTGAGTTATGAGATTGATTTCAATTGCTACTTAATTTGATTTGAAAAATTGATTAATTTGAAGATGTTTAAGAGCTTTAGATCATATCAATATTGCTTAGCTGCTAATAGAGGATTAGATCTACTATCATATGATAAATTTTCTATATTTCACTAACTTACTCATTATAATAGATTTTGCTTTGTTAACAACCCTAAGACTAAACCGTGAAACAACCCGCACAACATTCTCGCACTTGAAATTTAAGCATTTGGCATAATGTCGCACATGTGTATTTAATAAAATAATTTTTGTTTAAATTAAGAACTTTAGATTCTGTCAACTCTGTTTAACTGCTAACAGAAGATTAGATCTATTATCACATGACAGAATCAGTTTCTCAAATATTTCACTGGTTTGAAAGTCTTATTATAGATTTTTAAGTTTTGTTACTCGATCTACCCAAGACTAAAGAAGCAATCGAAAGATCCTCTGAAGAATTTAAGCATTCAACGTAGTGTCCATGGTGTATTTAATAATTATAATTTTATATTTTAAATTAAGAGCTTTAGATCCGTCAACTGCTTAATAGCAATGGGATTAGATCTACTATCACCACGTAATCAATTTCTCAAATATTTCTGATTTGAAACTCTTATTATAAGTTTTGTTAACCCCATCCAGCAGACTAAACTGGAAGCAACCCGTAACATCCTGACACGGAATTTAAGCATTCAACGAAGTGGGGCCCATAAGTGTATTTAATAATTCAAATAATTTTATTTTAAATTAAGAGCTTTAGATTCTGTCAACTCTGTTTAACTACTAATAGAGGATTAGATCTTCTATCACCTAACAGAATCAATTTCTTAAATATTTCACTGATTTGAAACTCTTATTATAAGTTTTGTTATTAACTTAACAATCTAAGACTAAATCGAAGCAACCCTGCAGATCGAATTTAAGCATTCAAAGATATCAATTAATAATTAATGATGATTTTATGTTTGAATTAAGAGCTTTAGATCATGTCAACTCGCTTAACTGCTAATAGGATCGATCTACTATCACCACGTAATTAGTTTCTCGATATTTTACTAATTTAAAATTCTTATAATGATTTTAGTTTGTTAACTAATCCTTCTAAGACTAAATAAATTCAAAGACACATCCTAACACTTGAATCAAAACATTCAAAGACGGGGCCCATGAGGGAGTTTATAGCTTTGATAATATCATCTAATTAATGAAATCAGACATTAAAATCATAATTAGAATAAAATTTCTTTTATTTTTGAATTGAAGGAAAGTTCGCTTCAGAGATTTAATTTAGTGTCCTTTTGCTTGTAGAAAAATTGCATCGTGGCGAAGGGTGTTGTTAGTTAATCTAATATCTTATTAGATTTTTTGATTAATATTTAATATATTCCAATTTACAGCCTTTCTCACATTAAAATTTGCACTTGAAATCTCTATGTCCGAGCACATAGAGGTGTTTATCGCTTAGCTAATTTCATCTAATTAATGAAATCATTGATTTTGAAAATCATAACTAGAATGAAATTTCTTAATTTTTGATTGAATGAAGCCTTATGATTTTGAATCGGATTTAGTATCGCCTTCTGTTTGCTTGTACAAAGGGTTGCAGATTCGGTGACGAAGAAGGCATTGTAAATTGATTTAATATCTTATTAGATTTTTCAGATTAATATTTAATACATTCCAATTTAGCCAGCGGAGCCTTTCAGACATTAAAATTTACACTTGAAATCTTTATGTCCGAGCACATGCAGGTGTTTATAGCTTAGATAATTTCACCTAATTAATGAAATCATTGATTTTGAAAATCATAATTAGGATGAAATTCCTTCAATTTTGATCCAAGGAAGTATGATTTTATAGATTTTGATTTAGTTTCGCCTCCTTGTATAAAAAAAATTGATTCTATATTAAGAAGATATTTTGATTTAGTTAAAAATATTACTTGCTTTAGATCGCCAACTCGCTTTTAACTTTTAATAGGATTAGATCTACTATCATATGACCAAATTTTCAAATATTCCACTAACTTGGACTCATTATAATAGATTTTTAGTTTTACCCGCCCTAAGACTAAACCGGGAAACAACCCGCGCAGCATCCTCAGACACGTGAATCTAAACATTCGACGTAGTGTCGGGGCCCATGCGGGTTTTTATAGCTGAGATAATTTCATATAATTAATGAAATCACTGACATTAAAAATCATAGTTAGAATGAAATTTCTTTTATTTTTGAATTGAAGGAAAGTTCCTTCATTCGTGAAGCATTTAATTTAGTGTCATATCTTCGCACTTGTACAAAGAATTGATCCGTGGTGAAGAAGACATTATTAATTAATCTAATTTCTTAGATTTTTGGATTAATATTTAATATATTCCAATTTACTTTTCTTTTTACATTAAAATTTGCATGAAATCTCTATGTGAGTACAGGTTTATAAAAGCTAATTTCATCTAATTAATGAAATCATTGATTTTGAAAATCATAATTAGAACGAAATTCTTTAATTTTTGATCAAACAAAGCCCTATGATTTCTGTAAATTTTGATTTATTACAGCATTTTGTTAGCTTGTACAAAGGGTTGCAGATCTAGTGACGAAGAAGTCGTTTTGAAGCTATAGGTTCAAAAGATAGTTTAATTTGTTATTTGAAAAGAAGATTTACTCCTCATAGTAGCTTTCATTTTCCCCCTTTATTGTTTTACTATTGTGTTTGTTGTATGTCATTTTACTTTCCCCCTTTTTTGTTTGACGCTTTTAGTTTAAAATTAGTTGCAAATTTTCCTACTTAGCGTTCTTAAATAATTTCATTTCACTTTCCCTTTTCAAATCAAAGATTTAAGCAACTAGTAGCCCTCTGATCATCCCCATATAGGGGGCTACATCAGGGGTGTTTTGGCCAACTCGATATATTGATAATGAGTGTATGTCGACACCACACCGATTTTATTCTGTGAGAACGATACTTTAAAGACAAATGCAATATATATTCATTCTCTTTTTCTAAGTCTAATTTAGACAAAATTTACACATCATCCCATAGTCGCCGGTGTTTTGGCTACTCAGACGCTGATGATGGAAAGCGGTGTCTTACACCACAACCGATTTCATCTCGTCATGCGAAAGCATGACAGATTCAATCACCGTATAAAAGTAAATATATATACAATGATCACGTATGGAGAGCATTATCTGACGGTTTTATTTACTCGACGGATGAAGCGACGAAGCGATTCTGATACCACGATTTTTCGCCATCTTCATGATTAATTTTATACTTCAAAGCATAAAGAAGCCTATATATATTTCCACATCTATTTTTTATACGTCACAAATTACATGATATGCCCATTCGGTCACAAAGCACTTGTGATTTGTTGAACTGCCCAAAGTTACATAGTTCTGCATCCAGTGACTAAAGCTCAACCTTTTCCTGAGAAAGGTTATATAGTCTCCTAGGATTGAAGAGATTTTTTAGCCTCCACCCTGATTTTCACTCCCATGTAAGAAAATTTTGACATTTCTTTTCAATTTCTAATTTCTGACTTAGCATTCTAATGCAAAAGTGCTGCTCTTCAGCACTACACAACTTAACAATGCCCATCAAAACTTCCTCATGGAGTTTCCCAAATTCATATTCTGCACTAAGGATTTCTGTCTCCATGATAGATATTCTCCTAAAGCCATTTTGAATTCTTTGGACTGATATGACTATCCCACCACCGTGAATACAATCTCTTTGACTCTGCATGCATAAATGCCAAATGATTCCCAACAAGGTAAATTGATAGTGTTCACAGAGATATACGAAAAGCTTGATCCGTCAACCGAAGCTAGTGGGCCTGTGCAAGTGGCTGCCAAAAGGATTGCGAGCTTCTTCATTCAGCCTCAAACCTTATCATTTACTCAAAAGTACTCTCTCTCTCTCTCTCTCTCTCTCTACCCCTTACCTCCATTTTGAACTAAGAGTAAGGTGGAAAGAGAAACGGAAGAGAAGAGAAGGAAAGGAGATCGCTTACTGTTTGCGGCTTGGACCAAACCAATTTGTGCAAGAACAGATGCTTGCAAGTGTTCACTTACATTTGCCTAGTTGCTTCGGCAACAGCAAGCTAAGAAAATTCTTCCTGAAGAGCATGAGCGATAATCTCGTCGCTCCTTAGAGAGGTGTGATCTGTTACAAAATTACCTTCTCTAACGTAGGTTCCATCATAAAGTTGGCATCAATTTCAGTAGCGACACCACAATAGCTTGACGTTGAAAATGGGTCACCATTAAGAAGATCAAAGCCCCATCTGAGGACATCAGGATCATGCTCATACATAACCATCAGCATACAGTTCTAAACTCCTTGACTATATGTTGCAGCCTTCAAAATACTTGCTTGCAGTGGAACAATGATTCCGAATGTAATTAAATGGACGAAAATCTGTGATAGCGCGAGGTCATTCTTAGCTAGACAAAGCAAAGAAAAGAAGAATGATCGATAAAGACCAATTGTGGTATATAGAGCGGAGGACAGGCTTCGAGACGCCACAGAGAAAATGAAAGACGAGACAGAGAGAATCGGACTTCGACTTTGAAGGATTTCGTCTGCGGTTTGCGATCGAGAGAGACCGAACGAGCGAATTACCGAGAATTTTTTTTGCTTGATTCTTTGCAATTTGAAGTAGGCCCACGAGAGAAGGGAGGGAACGATACCGTTCGCGTGCGGTTTTAGGCTTTTGTTTAAGCATGAGATTTTAAAAAATCATTTAAAAGACTTACGTTTCGTATATGAATTCTTTTTTTTAGGTTGAATATAAGTTATTTATTTTAAATTCTTAAATTTTATCTGAGACACAGTAATAGAATAAAAATCTTTCATTTTATATGAAACCCATTTTAAAAAAGTACAATTCTTAATTTAAGAAATTTAAACTATTCAAAAAATATAAAGATCGTAATAGTTTATGAAAAATAAAATTTTAAACATTCTCAAATTAATTTATTTCTTCAAATATTTATAAATTATTATTTGACCACTCTTCTAAAATGTTTAATTTTCTTTTACTATATATATATATATATATATACATATCTATATACATATCATTGTATAATAAAAGATTATAATACCTAATAGACATGTTATTATTTAAACAAAAACTCCCAAAATAATATATATATAAATATATGACTACAAACAATACTATTATATTGAAATAGCAAATTTCTTATTAAATTTACTAAATATGATGAAATATGCTATATTAGCCATCGCAATAATTTTATTATGAAACCGCTAAATAGTAATTTCATGATATTAAACTCTTCAAATCTCTTATAAATTGAGCCGCAATAATAAATTTGAATAAAGAATTCTTATAATTTTTTCCCTATGCAAATATTAATTTCCAAACAATCCAAATAAATTTACAAAATTTGCATTAACTCTAAATACAACGAGATTGGTAAATTTTTTTAACCATTTCATTAAGTAAAAAATTAGATAATGCAAACTAACAAGCTTATTTTCTAATGATAATTACAATCAACTATATTTCAAACTCTACTAAGACGAATGAATATTACACATAATCCACATGATTACTCAAGAATTATTAAATTGAGCTTGTTTAAAACAAACCCTAAAACTAATAAATACAAGTCAATAAAAATTAGGCTTTTTCTCGATCACGACGACTCAAAGTTTCCAAATAATAGCAAATTCAAAATAAAACAATTAAAACCACATGTTAATAAGCATATGAATGATGACAAAAAACAATTAGATTATCAACAAAAACAAAAAACTCACTAATACATCAACAATACCATTAATAGTTAATCCCACCAAATTATTATCGATAAACCAAATTTATCAAACATCATTCTAATTAGATATATGATATTACTCAATTTAAAGGCCTTAGCTCATCATTTTACAAACAAATATTTACATTAATCAATATCATTACATTGTTGCATAATTGAAATATTATTTCATACCATAAAGAGATATCAACTACTTCAACATCACTTGCTCGCTGAACATTCACTAAAATGTATCCATATACATTGCTTTTGAAATATATCAAACATCACATTTAACTCGGATCATATGTAATGATGTCTAATAAATTAGATTTATGCCACAACTATGTGTTGAAAGGATAATTTGGCATATCTCAGGATTCATTTCTTTTATACACCAAATGTCTATAACACTTCAGTGATGAATGTGCTTTGAAAATATATGCTCTAATCGACGTCCATAAAATCTGTTGATATCTTTCTGATATGGTTAAGAAACCCCAGAGGGTAACCGATTTTAATATTTCCTATTTAAAGAGAAACATATTAGTTGATAGTGTTAAATAAAAAAACATAAAGCATTAATATGCAAACAAGAGAATACAGGTTTGGAAAATTGCTTGTGGATCTTTTGTATACGATGAAATATAATGAGCATCAGTGCAGAGCTCATCCGATGCCACAAAGTAACACATATCAAATCACATAGTTAATATTCTTCTGTAAATGTGATGCCTTCCTATAAAGCAACTTGTTCTTCAACAGAAGCAAGCAACACTTTATAAATTTAATACAATTTTAAGAAAATAAAATGTTTCAGAGAGAGCAATAAATCTACTGTAAAAGTTACATCTTTTCATCACTCTTCTAATCCATGCAACATAAGTGAACTTTACACCAAAGTAGGAATTAGAACTAAATTTCTCACTCAAAAATGAAATCACTTAATCCAGCTCAAAACCTTAGTAAAAAAAAACCCCAATTTAAATCTAGAGGTGATTTCGTCAGAATCTGATTATACTAATAAGTCTACTAAAAAAGGTCGAATTCAATGAGAAAAAATAGTGACGTAAAGGGTTCAAACCTTTCAAAAGAAGAAAACACTCAAAAACATTCAATCAAAGGCTCAAAAAGTGGCCAACTTCACCAACGGGAACAAATGCGTAGATGCACAAAACCATTAATAAGTATGCAGCATATATCTCAAATCACATACCAATTTCAACCTAACTGAAATGGTTGTACAAAATCAAACTGGAAATTTCAAAACCAAAAACGAAGAGCAAAACAATGGAAAACTATCACAAATTGAGGAAGAAAATTGATACCTTCCACCAGTTGAGTTTGCCGAAGATTGAGAAGGGAAAGTAAATACGAGCAGGTCAAGGCGAAGACAACTTCCGTGAAATGATTTCGTTTGGTCTCCTGGACGTAACATACATTGTGACGGGATGTCAATTTGAGTGACGGAAAGTTGAGCGTGGTATGCAGTAGAGAGAACGAACCTTGGATACCAACTGTAGGTAGACTGCTCGAATGCTGATTTTCTCGGCGATTTGATTTGCTGGCGATTCTCTGATCGCCGTGAAATCACAAGTAGGTAATGGAGAAGAGAAGGGGAGGAGTTTAGCGAGAAGAGAAGCGAGAATTGCGGATAAGGATCGTGGGAGAGGAGTGGGAATGAATCAGACAATATTATTTCAAAGACGGTCCGCAGAGAACGAGGTAGCGTCAGCGAAAACGAGCGAAACTCTTTTTTTTTATTGGAGTTTACTAAAAATACTATTCAAACATTATTAAAAAAAATATACCCACTTTCACAAAAAAAGCACCCAAAGCTTTAAACGGAGCCTTAATGTCGACGGGGAAGAGTAGGAGAGGCTGCTTGGGAGAGAGAGAATCGGGAACGGTTTTGAGGAGCCTTCGGTTTGTGCGTGAGGGAGGAGAGCTCGTTCGTTGTGCGCATGGATAGGTCGGGCACGGGTTAGGTGGGATTTAGGGCTGGTTCGGGTGAGGGAGGAGCTGAGCCAATCAGTTTTAGGTTATTAGCCTGTTTTATAATATTTTTTAATTAATTAATCCTCTTTAATATGAAATTTATATCGACATAATTAGGTAATCAAAATATATATCAATATAAGATTATTCCGATTTTTGAGCGCGCTTGAGAATTAATGTAGTTTGGCTCAAGTCGGTTGAGTCCATTTCAACTCAAAATGCGTGTCGTCACTTTCAACCGCTCAATTTTCGCGCAGACTCTTACGAATTAAGTGTGAATAGTCTCATTTGATAAATTTCAACGTTTCGAAGCCAATGACGCAATCAATTTCAAATAGGTCGCTTGATTCTTGTCCCTCCTCGATGACATTATGACTAGCTTGACTGATCATCAAGTCGCGGAAATATTTATATTACAATGCTCAACATAATGGAAAAGTCCGCTCATCGAGGGTCTTTTCGACCATTTTCGCGACATCCAATGCATTTCTCGATTTACGTAGCCACATCGATTATTTGACATTTGCATAGACTCATCCGAATTGAGCGCAGATAATCTCATTTGATAGTTTTTGATGTTTTGAAGCTGACGAAATAATCAATTTTATGAACGGATGTCGCGACATCGCATTTTCGACTGATATGTATGTCAATACATGAGCTAACGCTTAATCGATTGACGTAGATTTTGTAATATTTATATTGATCAATGACGTTAACGTGACGCGAAATCTTCATCGGAGGTCATTTCGATAATTTTCAAGACGGGTATTTTGAGCCTCAACTTGCACTATCACCAAGGAATTTGACTTGTGAGCTTGTCTTGATTATGACACATGAGGAACAACAATGACAGATGAATAATATGGCAAAAAAAGAATTTAATCCTTAAGTTAACACATAGTAAACATGAGTAATCAATAAAATTTTAAGTATAAAAGAGTGACATGCATCAAAATCACATATAATTAAGGTGTTTTGATAATAGTGTTATGGAATTTGTAGTCAATTTCAAGTTTCACTTGTGAGCTATTTAAGTGTTGGTTTCTACCTATTTGAAACTTTTGATTCTATTTAAGATAAAATTTTAATCATTCTATGTTATTTATTTTAACTATAATATAGTTTAACCTCTTTTGTTATCCAAAACTTGCTTATCAGATAGTTATACAAAGATAATGGAATGAGCATATTTATCATCGATCATTGAAGTAGATTTATCTCTAAGTCTCAAAATTTTGTTGAATAAAAATTTTTCTTCTATGTTTTTTTAATGTGGCTCTTTAATTTGGCAGCGGTCGTCAATTTTGATATGTTTCTTTTTGCCTTATGATAAAAATTTTAATCATTCTATGTTATTTATTTTAACTATAATATAGTTTAACCTCTTTTGTTATCCAAAACTTGCTTAGTATGCGATAGTTATACAAACAGATAATGTTGGAATGAGCATATTTATCATCGATCATTGAAGTATTTAAGTCTCAAAATTTTGTTGAATAAAAAATTTTTCTTCTATGTTTTTTAATGTGGCTCTTTAATTTGGCGGCGATCGTCAATTTTGATATGTTTCTTTTTGCCTTATGATAATGTAATTTATTATATCAATTGTATTTTTAAGTCAATTAATTATAAGATTTCAAATTTTTTAAAATATTCTTTTTCTCAATGATGATAATGAACAAGGTTGCACATGAACTGAGTGGAGTTGGACTCGTTTGTCAAATCATATTTAAATTTGGCTCGAGTTAGATTCAAGCTTTTTTGATACTATACAAGTTTGACTCATTTAGATTCATATTTGTTTGAGTTTGTTTTAAGCTCAACTTGAATCTGATTCATTTTATGATCAACCGGCTTTAAACAAATCACTCATTTAGAAACATAAATGAGCTATAATCGATCTCTAAATCAGTAGTTCTTTTGAAAATGTAAATGAGTGTTAATCTATGAGACAATCTTATTAAGCTTAAGAAAATAAAACTTTAATTTAACAAACCTCAAATCTGATTATGAAACAAACTAATCTTCTTAAAACTTCATTAGATCTTTTTAAAAACGTGATTTTGATCATCTCCCACAATGCCAATATGCCAATGTTAACTATAAGGATGGGTTCCGCCACTCCAAATACAACAAAAAAGTCATATTATTAACAATTTTACATCTGAAAGTAAAACAATGGCGGCCCGCCACTAAAAGAGAACCACAATCTCCCCCACTTTACAGATATCAGCGTACAGCCACACGTGCATTTTAATATTGATAAAGCTTCCTGCTGTCATTTGTGACCTTTGAAGTTTAATGCCTCTTTATCTCCTTTCTCAGGTCTGAAATTAAGCTTTCTGCTTATGAGTTATATCGACATAATAATTCAGTCACGTGGAGCTCAATAAAATTGTGTTAAAATGAGTTAATTCACTAACGTGGGCGTGTTTATAATCAAATATGCACTGTATTTACAGATTTGCTTTGTGTTTTCGGTCGCAGCAGTTGAAAATAATGGTTTAAAGAGGCCATAAAATGGAGAATGAAAAGAGCAAATATACTTAGCTCCTTCCTAGTTTAGGGTTCAAATCAATTAGAGTTCCATCGTTTAGATTTTGTTTATCTTTTTTTTTTTTGTTAATTTCTGTGTGTTTAATTTAGATTAAGTGATTTAGTCGACTAGTGGTATCTGATAATAATTATATGAGAAGAAATTATTATATGTGGAGTCTGAATATAACTTTTATAGTATAATATCTTGTCATGTTCATCAATACATAATTATATATAGTAATTTTGAATGATTATATATTATTGTGTATTGATATATATAAAAATATTATATAAATATACATTTAATATTATATAATAATTTATAATCAATACATAATAAGTTATGTATTGATTGAATATAATATTAGAATATGAATATATAGCTAATTTTCAACTTCATAATAATAATTTTTCTTATGTGATATATGTACGTATGCCTCCTAAAAGGGAAAAATTTAGGTATCCCTCCAAAAGCCAAATAAATAAAAATTAATCCAAAAGGACGAGAATGGCTGCGACTAAAAGCTCACATACTTTAAATAAATTATTTCATTATTTTATGTGTCACATTAATTAGAAGCGTGTTCAAACTTTAAAATTAAAAAAAAATACTTTTTATTGTAACTATCAAGTCAAAAATTTAATATACGCAGATTTTCCTACTTAAGAGCAGCAACAACTTTTCAAAATTTCTATGCCTTTCACTTACGAAACGAAATCCAATTGAAATACTATTTTTATCCAAACACATTTAAATATAGGTACAGGCATTGATCTCTCTCCTTCGTACAGCTATCCCTCTCTCTCTCTCTCTCTCGTCTCTGTGTTGTCACTGATAAGCTCTCAATGGCGGCGATTACTCTTCTAGTTTTAACGTTTCTCCTCGTTCTCATTCTTGCAGTTATTCTTCTTAGCAAGTTTCTATCTCCTGCCACAACAGTACCCACTTATGGCCCAAATCCCACCCTCTCATTATTGTCTGTTTTCCTTCTACTGCAACCGCCACCGCCTTCCAATACCATCACTCTCCTGCCTCGGCGCTCGCCGCAACATCATCACTGCCAATGCCCGCCAATGTCGAACACATCCTAAACACCAACTTCTCCAACTACCCCAAGGGCAAGCCTTTCATCGACATCCTCGGCGACCTCCTCGGCAGGGGTATCTTCAACTCTGACGGCCATCTATGGCTCTCCCAACGCAAAGCTGCCAGCCACGCCTTCACCTTTCGATCCCTGCGCGACCTCATCGACAAAGTCCTGTGCACAGAAGTTTCTGAGCATTTCCTCCCAGCTCTCATTGCGGATGGAAGAACTGTAGTCGACCTACAAAACCTACTACGTGGTTTCTCCTTCCGTGTCATATGCCATATGTTCCTCGGTCCATCTACAGCTAATTTACGCCTCGCCGAAGCAATGGATATTGCATCAGCGATAAGCGCGGGAAGGGGCTCAGCCCCACTGGCTTTGCTGTGGAAGGCCAAACGAGCTCTGGGTTTTGGCTCAGAGCGGCGCCTCCGTGAGGCTGTGGATCTCATTCATCGCTTCGTGAATGGCATTATCAAAACAAAAGGAGAAACAAATATTCTACTCTCCCGACTTGTTGCGAAGGGAATTCATCAAGAAGATGAGGAGATCCGCGACATGGTAATAAGCTTCTTGATTGCTGGGAGGGACACGACGTCATCTGCGTTGACATGGTTCTTCTGGTTAGTTTCAACCCACTCGAATGTAGAAGAAAAAATAATAAATGAATTAAGCATGATAGGGAGTGAGGAGGAGATGAGCTATGAGCGGTTGAAGGAGTTGAAGTATTTAGAAGCAAACTTGATGGAGTGTATGAGGCTATACCCGCTGGTGACTTGGGACTCGAAACATGCGGTTAAAGATGATATTCTTCCCGATGGTACAGTGATAAAGAATGGAGATAGAGTTACGTTTTCCTTATGGAATGGGTCGAATGGAGGAAATATGGGGAAGGATTGGAAAAGGCCTGAGAGGTGGCGGACGGAGGGAGGGAGTTGCTGAGGATATCGTCATATAAGTTTCCAGTGTTTCAGGCCGGGCCGAGAGTTTGTTTGGGGAGGGAGATGGTGATGATTCAAATGAAGTTCTGGTGGCGACCGTGTTGCAACGGTTCGTGCTGAGGTGGGTGGGGAGGAAAGAGCCGGAGATGGTTCCTCTGTTGACGGTGAATATGGCCGGAGGTCTGCCTATGTTGGTAGTGGAGAGAGGTGCTATTTAGTTCACGGCGCTGTAATTAGTCTGACCCGGTCCGTCTCGTTCAAACAACGGGAGGAGAAACGTCATTGAAATGCACGGGAGTAATTTAATATATATATATATATATATATATAGGCAAATCTAGCTCAGAGAGAGAAATAGAAAATTTCATTTCATTTTTCAGGAAGAACCGTGAAAATGGAGAACGAATTTGGGAGTTATACCATTATCAAGGATAATTTAAATTGATGAATATTAAATAAAAATATATCGGTAAATTTCCTCAACCGTTGTATATGTATAATTTTTTTACAGTTTGTTAGTGATAATCTTTGAAATTGTTTTATTTATTATATTTATTTCGAAGTTCTTTGAGGACTTTGATTGTTTTAAGAAATATTTTGCATTCTCTATATTCTCATGAGAGTACCACCATCTCATATTATTTTTCATGATTTCCTCTGTTTTAGAATATGTTTATTAGATTCCATTAGAAATAATTTGAGACCGATTGATTTTTGGAGTGGTTTTATCAGATTGCACTCTCATGAGAGTATAATTTTTTTTTTTTTTTTTCAATTTCTTTGGCCTATTTGGACAGAATATTTTTATTAGATTTCATTAGTAGCAATTTGGAGGCTGTTTGGTTAATTTTTAGGAGAATTTTGCATCTATACTCTCTATATTCTCATGAGAGTACAGAGCATTTTTCTCATATTTTTCCACTTTCTCTGGCCTGTTAGGAGGAAATATGTTCATTACATTCCATTATAAGTAATTTGGAGGTTGTTTTGTTTATTTTTAGAGGAGTTTTGCATCTGTACTCTCATAAGAGAACAGAGCATTTTTTAATTTTTTTTCAATTTTTTTGGCCTGTTTAGAGTAAATATGTTCATTACATTCTATTGGAAGTAATTTGGAGGCTTATTAGTTGATTCTTAGGAGAGTTTTGCATATGTACTCTCTATACTCTCATGAGAGTACAAAATTTTTTTCTCATTTTTTTTCACTTTGTTTGGCTTGTTTTGAGGAAATATGTTCATTACATTCCATTAGAAATAATTTGGAGGTCGATTGGTTAATTTTTATGTGAGTGTTGTATCTATACTCTCTATACTCTTTATACTCTCATGGGAGTACAGTGCATTTTCTCATATTTTTTTACTTTGTTTGGCCTGTTTGGAGAGAATATGTTTATTACATTCCATTAAAAGTAATTTGGAGGTTTATTGGTTGGTTTTTAGGGGAGTTTTGCATCTATACTCTTTGTACTATGCATACTCTCTATACTCTATTGAGAGTACAGAGTATTTTTGCTCATTTCTTTTCACTTTTTTTGGCCTGTTTGGGGGAATATGTTCATTAATTCCCATTAGAAGTAATTTGAAGGCTATTTGGTTAATTTTTAGGTATAATTTGCATATGTATTCTCTATACTCTCTATACTTCATGAGAGTCTAGAGCATTTTGCTCATTTTTTCTAGTTTCTTTAGCCTGCTTGGAGAGAATATGTTCATTACATTCCATTGCAATTTGGAGGCTTATTGGTTAGTTTTTAGGAGAGTTTTGTATCTATACTCTCTATACTCTCATGAGAGTACGAGCATTTTAACTTTTTCCCAATTTCTTTTTGTTTGGAGGAAATATGTTCATTACATTCCATTAGGATTAATTTGGAGACGATTAGTTTTATGTGAGTTTTCAGATCAGTACTCTCTCATGAGAGTACATAGTATTTTGCTCATTTTTTTCCAATTTCTTTGGTATGTTTGGAGAGAATATGTTCATTACATTCTATTGGAAGCAATTTGGAGGCTTATTGGTTAATTTTTAGGGGAGTTTTGCATCTGTACTCTTTGTACTCTCATGAGAGTACAAAGTTTTTTCATTTTTTCCACTTTGTTTGGCCTATTTTGAAAAAATATGTTCATTATATTCAATTAGAATTTTAGAGGGTTTGATTTTATATGAGTTTTACATCTCAGATTCTCTACTCATGTGAGTACAATCATTTTATCATTTTTTCACTTTGTTTGGCTGTTAGAGAATATGTTCATTACATTCCATTGGAAGTAATTTGGAGGCTTATTGGTTAGTTTTAGGAGTTTTATGTACTCTCACACTCTATACTCTCTCATTTCTATACTCATGTACTTTATTAAGAGAGTAATAGCATTTTTGCTCATTTCTTTCCACTTTTGGCTTGTTTGGAGGGAATATGTTCATTAATTCTTATTAGAAGTAATTTGGAGTATGGTTGATTTTCAAGTAATTTGATTCAGACTCTCTGTACTCTCTCATGAGAGCTTATTGGTTAGTTTTTAATGGAGTTTTGCATATGTACTCTCTGTACTCTCATGAGAGTACAGAGCATTTTGAACTTTTTTTCCCAATTTCTTTGATCTGTTTAGAGAAAATATATTTATTAATTTGGTGGCTGATTGGTTGGTTTTTATGTGAGTTTTATATTTGTACTCTCTGTACTGTCATGAGAGTATAGAGCATTTTGCTCATTTTTTTCTAATTTTTTGGCCTGTTTAGAGAGAATATGTTCATTACGTTCCATTGGAAGTAATTTGGAGGCTTATTGGTTAGTTTAGGGAGTTTGATTTATACTCTATACTCTCATGAGAGTATAAAGCATTTTTATCTTTTTTTTTCCACTTTATTTGGCCTGTTTGGAGGAAATATGTTCATTACATTCCATTAGGAATAATTTGGAGGCTGATTGGTTGGTTTTTATGTGAGTTTTGCATTTGTATTCTCTGCACTCATGAGAGTGATTTTGCTCATTTTTTAGTTTCTGGCTTTGGAGAGAATATGCTCATTATATTTCATTAGAAGCAATTTGGAGGCTTATTGGTTAGTTTTCAGGAGAGTTTTGCATCTATACTCTCTATACTCTTATGAGAGTACAGAGCATTTTAAATTTTTTTTCTCAATTTCTTTGGCCTGTTTGGAGGAAATATGTTCATTACATTCCATTAGGATTAATTTGGAGGCTGATTGGTTGGTTTTTATATGAGTTTTGCATATGTACTCTCTATACTCTCATGAGAGTACAGAGCATTTTGCTCATTTTTTTTGAGTTTCTTTGGCATGTTTAGAGAGAATATGTTCATTACATTCCATTGGAAGCAATTTGAAGGCTTATTGGTTGGTTTTTATAGGGGTTTTGCATCTGTACTCTCTGTACTCTCATGAGAGTACAAAACATTTTGAACTTTTTTTTCTAATTTTTTTGGCCTGTTTGGAGATAATATGTTTAATACATTCCATTTGAAGCATTTTGGAGGCTGATTGGTTGGTTTTTAGAGGAGTTTCTTTGGCCTGTTTGATGATAATATGTTTAATACATTCTCATGAGAGAAGAGAGCATTTTTGCTCATTTCTTTCCACTTTGTTTGGCTGTTTGGAGGGAATATGTTCATTAATTCCCATTAGAAGTAATTTGGAGACTGTTTGGTTAGTTTTTAGGTGTAATTTGCATCTATATTCTCTCATCTCATGAGAGAGCATTTTGCTCATTTTTTCCAGCTTCTGCTTTGGAGAGAATATGTTCATTACATTCCAATTTGGAGGCTTATTGGTTGGTTTTAGGGAGTTTTGCAGATTATCTCACTTCTTTATACTCGTGAGAGTAAAGAGCATTTTGATTTTTTTTTCCAGTTTCTTTGGCCTGTTTGGAGGAAATATGTTCATTACATTCCATTAGGAATAACTTGGAGGCTGATTGGTTGGTTTGTAGGAGAGTTTTGCATCTGTACTCTCTGTACTCTCATGAGAGTACAGAGCATTTTCACATTTTCCTTTACTTTTTTTGGCCTGTTTGGAGGGGATATGTTCATTTCTGGAGCTATTTTACATGTTACATATTTGTGGAGCTATCTAAGCAAGTGAATGCGGTAAATGAGCGGTGTGATGACGAAGTCATGATGTCTAATGACCTAAATATGAGGAAACTCCTTAGGACCACTGTTCATAATGAAATGGAGGCGTATGCACTGTACTATGGCTATGCACATCGAAATGGGTTCAGTGTCAGGAAGGATCATACTAGTTATTGGCCAAACTCCAAGAAATTGAAATCAAAGGATTTTTTATGTTCAAAAGTAGGTCAAGAAATCGGGCCTTTTAACCGCGAAAATTCCGAAAATAAAAAAATAAAGAGTGGTTTTCCGTCAATGATGATTAGATTTTTGTTGATTTGATGTGAATGGATGGTAAAGAAACATATAGAAAGTCATAACCATTCATTGGTAAAGCTACTAACGTACATCTTCTCGATCATACCAATGCATTAGCGTGAGAAGGCGGCTATGTTGAAGACAATGATGAGGCAAAATTAGAGCAACCGATGCATTCCTATCTAACCGAAGTTGGCTGGAGAATATTGGCTTCACAAAAAGGGATGCTTTCAATTTCATCCAAAAAGAGAAAAGATCGAGGATTGCGAATGGTGATAGTAATGCATTAATATAGCTGTTCAAGGAAAGGTAAACAGCGGATGGGATGTTTGCATGGCATATACAAGCTGATGAGTCAGATTGCTTGGTAAGTTTTTTTTGGAGCAATGGAATGTCAAGGATAGAATATGATTATTTTGGGGATGTCATGATTTTGATAAGCTATCGACTCAATAAATATAATCTTATATGTGCCCCTTTAGTTGGAGTGAATCATCACTGAAAAATATGTTATTTGGAGTAGGCTTTCTATCAGAAAAGACAATTGAGTCATTCACATGGCTATTCCAAATATTTCTCTGGTTAATGAGTGGCAGACATCCTATAACAATATTCACTGATCAAGATCAGGCTATGGCGAGAGCTATTGAAATCGTATTGTCACATACTCATCATAGGTTATGCCAATGGCATATTTTGAAGAAAGCTCCTTCCAAGATTCATTATTTTAATAGTAACAAGAAAGAGTAGGGTTAATATACATGCAAGTGACTCACAGGAAGAGTTTGAGGAAGCTTGGGCTGCCATGCTAGATGAAGGTAATTTGCATGATCATGCTTGACCGCGAGCTTTATAAAATTAGATCCAAGTGGTCCATACTCGAAAGACTCATTCTGCATGGGAATATTGTCAATGTAACGTAGTGAGTCCACGAATAATGTAAGTCACGAAATCTCTAAACCAACAAGTTCAATCACATATTATTTCTTGGGATTGGAGAAGGTTATGGACACATAGCGCCGGAATGAACATGACGAAGACTTCAAGTGTTGCTAGTTAGTAATTATTCCTATTGTTAAGACCAGTCTAATTTTGAAACAAGCTGCTATGTTTTATACAAGAAAGCTTTATACAATGTTTGAGGAAGAATTTTTGCATGGGGTTGGAGGATTATCAACAAATGTGTCAGATGATAATCCCATGGAGTATTTGGTGAGAAACTTAGAGAATAAATATGCTTCCAAAACATGGATCCCATTTCGAAGACAACCCTAGATGTAACTTGTACATATAAAAAATTTGAAATGATGGGATTACTTTGTGCCCACTATATACGAGTTCTTAGTCAGGAAGATGTTGTGCGCATTCCGGATAAGTATCTTCTCATGCGATGGTCTACCAGAGCAAAGAGGGATATCTATATTGATAGTACATACAGAACTTAAAAGATGCAAGACACAGATGGAAATGCAACTGGCATTATTTTTTGGAACCACATCAGTCAGTATGCTTATCAAATAAGCACCAGGGCACAAGATAATAAGATAGCTGAAGAGTATATGCTTGGATACTTAAAAAAACTATCTGATGATGTCGACTCTATATTATGCTAGAATTCTCCTCCAGCTGAGAGAATAACTAAGAAGAGGAAGTCAACCACAACAGACAAAGAAAATGACAATTTAAAGGATCCAGTTAAGCAGCGCCCAAAGGGTATTTCCAATGCAAGGCTTAAGGGATACTGGGAAAGAACCAAGAAAGCCAAGAGTAAGTTCCTATTTGGCTCTTAATTTTAAGTATTTTAGATATAGATTTTAAACTTAAAACCATCATATTTCTATTGTTGTAAAACCAAAGTACCCGAGATGGTGGAGAACGGGCCACCCATTGCAACACCTCTCTCTGTTATGCCAGAGTGTTTCTCAAAGGTATGCATGGAAAATTGCACAGTGATGCTATAAAATATTATCAACTAATACGATATTCTACTATAGGAATTTAACTTAAACTCAATAATCAATCACCAAGCCACTAAGTTGATGATGGATATTATAGTGGAAACATTTTAATGCATGATATCATTTAGTTATGTGTTCTTCGACTGCACACACTGCAATGTCAATTACAATCATAATTACATCATTACAATCATTTCTGTAAGACTTTAAAGAATCCATGATGACTTTCTTTTACTTAACAGGCACACCAGCCTCTCATCAAGGGATTCGCTAAGAAGACCGCTCGATGATGATGAAAGTCAACGCTGATACACTAGGTACTACTAGACCCTGAGCCTTTCACTACTATTAGTATCATGACTCTTCATGTAGCTCAATTATGCAATAATTCTGCCCTCACTGCCCATTGTCGGGTCCAGTTTTTTGGTTTGTTTTTTTCCTATTCACTGAATGGTTTTTTTTTCTGGTTTTGCTGTTCGACAGACTACCCAATGTGGCTGGATATTGCTTGTACCATTGATATGTTCACTTTTCACTTTCATGTGGTTAACCTAATTAATTGTGCCTTTGTTGTATGGAATTATCCACTATTTCAATCCATTCTTAGTTCTTTTGAAACTGCACATATATTGGTGTATCATGTTATTAATATGGTGGATGATACCATCTATATTGCTGACCCTTTTTGGGATTTCCTCACTATGGGGTTACCTCTATGTCGGGTTATTATGGATTGTGCATTCTGATATTATGTTGGCACTGTTTGGGGTTTGTGTTGCCTTCTATCCCATGTGTATGTGGATGTGTAAGTGTAACTCGATTGCACCGCTTAATTTGGGGTGTTGCTGGCTATGATTTCTGTTATTATGTTGGCATTGTCTACTATTTATTAACTTAGGAAGGAGTGCTGTCAACCCTTTATTAGTCGAATTTGTGGTAACTTATCTTCCGTAGTGTTTGTGCACAGGCTTTGGTATGCAGGTATTTATGATCACATGATTTTCATCCATTCGCTAATGTTTTCCCCCAGGTTTGTAGGCTATGATGGCTAGGATGATTTCACCCATTCCTTGGTTGGTAGTAGCACGCCTGATGTAACCCTTCCTTTGAAGTTTGGATGCTCATGTTTGCGACTGCCCCAAATTGGTGTGATTGAGCCTGAGCCTTTTTTACACATATTTTTCTATATCTCACTCATTATTCTATTTTACTTTCAACCTAGCTTGTATCACTTTAATGATGCTAACTCTTCCTTCCATATGTTTACAGATTTTGGTTATTTTTTGCAGGTTCCTTCTCTCTTGGAGACATAGACTTTTCTTATCCTTAAGAGTTTCGATGGTCCAATGGCTTGCTCCTTTGCTCCCCTTTCTTTTCCTTTTTTCATATGTTTTGATTGTACTAGGGATTTACTCTCTAAGGTGTCTGTAGCTCTTTAAGTAGTAGTTCTTGAGTTTATCCCCATTTAAGGCCCTTGTAATTCTTTTATTGTGGTAATAAAATTCTCCTATATGGGGTTCCCCTAAAAAATAAAATAAATAGGTCTTCACTAATGGTCCAATTTCCAATTACTAAATTTGTACTAATAGTTTATGAAATTCAGTTGGTCTGTGATGTATGATGTTATCTAATGTGCTTGTATCAAATGCTTCTTTGTAAGAGTCTTTTCTATATAGCCTTACATAGCTATCGAGGTTCATTCTACTACATCATTGACTTTAATATTGAATTATATTTTACTGCTAAGTACCCACAATTTATGAAATGATTTTATTGTGCATTACAAAATTTGATAAGCTCTCTCTTATCAATAAGATTAATAAAACTTTAAAAAAATTGCGATTGTAGCTATGATGTTTCTTAGTATGGTGGTCTACCGGATATTCTTTCATATGCTCATCTTTATTTCTCAAACCGACATTTGAGAACTCTAAGTTATCGACTTGTATACGATCGATATGGTATATATAAAAATTCTATCATTTCTCAATCTCCCAAAAAACTTATTTTTGATGCATTCAACCACTCTCCCAAAAATTCAATTTAATTCATTATTTTTTAAATAACTAATTAATCAATTAATATAAAATACCTAAGTTTAATACCCATTTATATTTTCTCTTATAATACTGATGATATTATTTTACTAATTATTTATAATTTTGTCAATAATATTAATTTAATTAATTTTATATTTTCAGTTATTAAATTATTTAAAAAATTCTTCATCTTAAAAAAAAGTATTTGCTCCACACTGCCTTGAAATTTTATATTTCTGAATTAGACATTGTTAAGCTTCAATTTTGATAGTGTATTGGTCTAATTTATGACTCACATTATTCAATAGAAAGTAGATTTCAAGAAGCACGATTTTGAGAGACACAAACAAATTTCAAACATTTAAAAAATAATCATACAAATGAATTTAGCCCATTTTAAAGAACATAATTTTCTTTATTATAGATTTAAGTATAATAATCTTACCCACTAATATTAAGTTTACATGTTAAGCGGTTTATATTGCTTCTCCTTTATACTGTTGTGGCATTATGAATGTGATTGAGTATAATGGTTTATTACTTGTTTGATTTGACATATCAAGTATCATTCAATTGTATTCTCCTTAATTATGCAATACAAATTTGTAATTATTAATTTTAAATAATGTAAATCTTATCTTCAATTTTAAATAATGTAAATGTCACCTCCAGAGCTTCCCCATGCTAGGGGATGCTAGGCCCCGCTATCACACCCAATAGCAAGCACTCAAATCAATTTCATCCATTCTCTCTCATTGTTGCTTGAAAAGATGACATAATATCTTCCAAGGCCTTGAAACCTGCAAGTATCCTCTCCACCGTAAAGCCTTCTATGGCGGTAGTAGTAGAGGGTAGGCTAGATACATTGGAAGGGGGAGAATATCGAGGAGAGACATATGGAGATTCTGGGGCAGACTTAGAATGACTACTATCTGCTCAACAAGGGTTGTATGTTGGGACAATGATTCAAGGAGCCGTCTCCTCTTCTAATATGTCCTCGAATGAAAGGCGACTGTTAAACCGATAAAAAAATGTGATGACTTACAGTATAAATAAATACATTCTTATATGAACTAAGTGATATTATTATATGTTACCTAGTATCCTCCCAAACTAGTGAAAGCGTCATCTACAAACTTTATTTTTGGCCATCGCAACATACGTGGCTTTGTAGATGGAAATGATGACCTTATAATGCTTATGTGCTCAGCCGCCCATATTTACAATGAATATTTATATAAGTTAACTTCAATGCATCAAATAATACATAACTGAAGATAGTAGTCGGATGCCTTTTGTGTTTGAATCTTTGATGTAATACCATCAAATTGTGAAACCAGAAAGACCCAAATGACCTCTGTCTAGTTGTATTCAATAAATTTATCTATGTCATCGACCTAGTCAATCAATTCCGATGCCACCCTATAGTTATGATATATAAAAAAAATATTTGAAAGTAAAATGTATGTAACCAGATAAATTGTGCCGGTGCAACGAAGCGATCCAATTCTCAAGTTTATTCTTATACCAATCACCGACTGTGGGGATTTCTCGCCATAAGACCTTCTCCTCTGTTGACATCCCTATAATATGTGAACTTCATCGGGTGAAAGGAATGACCGCCACCCAAAAAGAATGCTTGCTTCTATATCCCACAAGAGATTGACGTGATGGCAACCGAAGTCTTGAATTGGAGTCTAGTAAATTGATGCAAATGAAGCCTCTTTAAAATGTGAATGACTTCATCAATAAAGCGTGCTGCAATATTATCGAACACTATTCTAATGGTGCTAGGCCTGCATCTCGAAGTTATCCTTTTCCCAGACATTATACACTTCAAAATAAAAAGTCAATTAATGAGAACATTATCAGCACAATGAAGTCCAAGAGAGTAGACATGCCAAACTGCCTCTAAAACCAATCAATCAGCCTCCAAATTAATTCAAATATAAGGTAGTGAACATATTTCCTCCAAACAGCCCAAACAAAGTGGAAATAAATGAGAAAATGCTCTATACTCTCATGAGAGTACAGAGAGTACATATGTAAAACTTACATAAAAATCAACCTATCCGGCATCAAATTATTCATAATGGAATGTAATGAATATATTCCCTCCAAACAGGCCAAACCAAGTGGAAAAAATGAGAAAAATGCTCTGTACTCTCATGAGACTATTAGAGAATACAAATATAAAACTCCCCTAGAAACCAACCAAACAACCTCCAAATTACTTATAATGGAATGTAATGAACATATTTCCTCCAAACAGGCCAAAGAAACTACTCAAAAATGAGAAAAATGCTTTATATGAGTACATATGCAAAACTCTCATAGAAACTAACCAAACAGCCTCCAAAATGCTTATAATGAATGTAATGAACATATTTCCTCCAAACAGCCAAAAAGAATAAATGAGAAAATACTTTGTACTCTCATGAGAGTAGAGAGCTGATGCAAAACTCAGAAATCAACCAAAACCACCAAATTGCTTATAATGAATGTAATGAACATATTTTCTCCAAACTGTCCAAAGAACCGCTCAAAATAAGAAAATGCTCTTTACTCTCATGAGAGTATCAAATTACTTATATAATGGAATGTAATGAACATATTTCCTCCAAACAAGCTAAAAAAACTACTCAAAAATGAGAAAAATGTTGTGTACTCTCATGAGAGTATAGAGTGATGCAAACTGCCCTAAAACCAACCAACAACCTCCAAATTATTTATAATAATGTAATGAACATATTTCCTCCAAACAGCCAAAGAAACCGCTTAAAAAATAAAATGCTCGACTCACATGAGAGTATAGAGTACATGCAAACTGCCTAAAATCAAACAAAACCTCCCAAATCCCAAATTGCTTCAAGAATGTAATGAATATATTCTCAAACAAAGCCAAACCAAAAAAATGATAAAAAAATATGTACTCTCATGAGAGTACAGAGAGTACAAATACAAATCTCTCCTAAAACCAACCAAATAGCTTAGAAATTGCTTCAAATGGAATGTAATGAACATATTATATCTAAACAGGACAAAGAGATTGGAAAAAAATGATAAAAATACTCTGTACTCTCATGAGAGTATAGAGAGTACAGATGCAAATCTTCCCTAGAAACCAACCAAACAGCCTCCAAATTGCTTATAATAGAATGTAATGAATATATTTCCTTCAAACAGGCATAAGAAATTAAGAAAAAATAATAAAAATGCTCTGTACTCTCATGAGAGCAGAGTATGATGCAAATCTCCCATAAAAACCAAACAAAACAAATTTCTTCCAATAGAATGTAATGAATATATTCCCTCCAAACAGGCCAAACCAAGTGGAAAAAATGATAAAAATAATCTATACTCTCATGAGAGTATAGAGAGCACAGATGCAAATCTTCTCTAGAAACTAACCAAACAGCCTCCAAATTACTTACAATGGAACATAACGAACATATTTCCTCCAAATAGGCATAAGAAACTAGAAAAAAAATAATAAAAATGCTCTGTATACAGATGCAAATCTCCCATATAAACTAACCAAATAGCCTCCAAATTACTTCCAATAGAATGTAATGAACATATTCCCTCCAAACATGCCAAACCAAGTGAAAAAAATGATAAAAATAATTCATACTCTCATGAGAGTACATAGAGTACAAATAAAAATCTCCTCTAAAAACCAACCAATTAGCCTCCAAATTGTCAAATAGAATGTAATGAACATATTCCCTCAAAGCATGCCAAACTAAGTGGAAAAAATGAGAAAATACTCATGAGAGTATAGAGTACGCAAACCGCTCTAAAATCAACCAAACTAAAATTGCTTCAAATAGAATGTAATGAACATACTTTCTCTTAACAGCCCAAAGAAACTGGAAAAAAATAAAAAATACTCTATACTCTCAAGAGAGAATACAGAGAGTACAGATGCAAAACTGCCCTAAAAACTAACCAAACAGCCTCCCAAATTATTTCCAATGGAATGTAATGAACATATTCCCTCCAAATAAGCTAAAGAAACTGGAAAAAAAATGAGAAAAATGCTCTGTACTCTCATGAGAGTACAGAGAGTACAGATGCAAATCTCTCCTAGAAACCAACCAAATAGCCTAGAAATTGCTTCAAATGGAATGTAATGAACATATTTTCTCCTAACAGGCCAAAGAAATTGAAAAAAATGAGAAAAATGCTCTGTAATCTCATAAGAGTACAGAGAGTACAGATGCAAATCTCTCCTAAAAAATAACCAAACAACCTAGAAATTACTTCAAATGAAATGTAATGAACATATTTTCTCTTAACAGGCCAAAGAAACTGAAAAAATGGAAAAAAAATGCTTTGTACTCTCATGAGAGTACAGAGAGCAAAAAAACTCTCCTAAAAACTGACCAATAAGCCTCCCAAATTACTTCCAATGGAATGTAATGAACATATTCCCTCCAAACAGACCAAACCAAGTGGAAAAAATGATTAAAAAAATATGTACTCTCATGAGAGTATAAAAAGTACAGATGCAAATCTCACATAAAAACCAACCAAACAAAAAGAATTACTAACGGAATGTAATGAACATATTATATCTAAATAGGCCAAAGAAACTAAAACAAATGAGAAAAATGCTCTCTACTATCATAAGAGTACAAAGAGTATAGGTAGTACAGATGCAAATCTCCATAAAAAATAACCAAATAGCCTAAAATTTGCTTCAAATGGAATGTAATGAACATATTTTCTCCTAACAGACCAAAGAAACTAGAAAAAATTAAAAAAAGATGCTCTGTACTCTCATGAGAGTACAGAGAATACATATGCAAATTTTCTCTAAAACCAACCAAACAGCCTAGAAATTGCTTCAAATGGAATGTAATGAACATATTATATCCAATCAGGCCAAAGAAACTAGAAAAATGAGAAAATATTATGTACTCTGAGAGAGAGAGATGCAAATCTCCTAAAACCAACCAAAACCTAAAAAATTACTTCAAATGGAATGTAATGAACATATTTTCTCCTAACGCCAAAAAATTGGAAAAAATGAGAAAAATCCTATGTACTCACAGATGTAAATCTCCCTAAAAAAGAATCAAACAACCTAAAATTGCTGGAATGTAACAACATATTTTCTCCTAACAGCCAAAGAAACTAAAAAAATGAAAAAATTCTTTGTACTCTTATAGAGAGTACGATGCAAATCTCTAGTAAAATCAACCAAACAAATTTAAAATTACTTTCAAATAGAATGTAATGAACATATTATATCCAAACATGCCAAGAAACTGGAAAAAAAAAATAAGAAAAATGCTTTATACTCTCATGAGAGTATAGAGAGTACAGATGCAAATCTCTCCTAGAAACCAACCAAACAGCCTCCAAATTACTTATAATGGAATGTAATGAACATATTTCCTCCAAATAGGCATAAAATTGAAAAAATGATAAAAATGTTCTATACTACAAAGCGTATAGATGCAAAACTATCTTAAAAACCAACCAAACAGCCTCCCAAATTGCTTCCAATGGAATGTAATGAACATATTACCTCCAAACAGGCCAAACTAAGTGGAAAAAAATGATACAAAAATCTGTACTCTCATGAGAGAACAGAGAGTACAGATGTAAAACTCCTCTAAAAACTAACAAAGTAGTGTCCAATTGCTTCCAATAGAATGTAATGAACATATTATCTACAATTAGGGTTTAAAATCTGAAAGAAATTGACAAATTGACTTGTATAGAGTACAGAGTACACATGCAAAAAAGCCCTAAAAACTCACCAATCAGCATTCAAACTGCTTCTAAAGCCATGTACTGAACATATTATATCCAAATAGGGTCAAAAGTCTTTTAAAAAAATGATAGAATGGGTTGTACTCTCCTTAGAGTATAGAGAGTACACATGCAAAGCTGAAGCAAACATCCATTAATCAAACAAATTGTAATACCATCGACTGAACATATTATATCCAAAGAGGCCCCAGAATTCATCAAATTCTTCATAAAACATCACCAAACATTCTACAATGTGATATACTAAACATATGACAACCCAACAGTTAAAAAATTTGAAAATAACGGTATGTACCATCATGAGAGTACAAAGAGTACACATGCAAAATATCTCCAAATATCAGTAAAATAATCTCTGTTCAATTAAAGAACTCAAATGTAGCAAATGTTCTCCTATTCGACGGTGAGAATAACAGAGAAAATCCTAAATTCATTAAAGTTTAAGAATGCAGGAAGAAATATCTCGTGAGGTCGCTTATAATACCTCAATTTTTAATGCCCAAGATTTGCTAAATCTCTGAGGGAAGGTCGGACGCGGACGAGAGCGGGAGCTGAGCGAGAAAATTTTCTACGAAAAAAGAAAGCCCTAAACTATTAGATGAAGAATGGAACGCACATGATATTTTTCTTCTCCCACGAACGGATGGTGCCCGATAGCTAACGCAATCGCCAATGCACCGAAGTTATAGTGCCGTTAATTGAAAAAATGCAAAAAAATGGGATTTTTTAATAATGGACACGTGCAGCGCTACAATTGGAGTCCGGACGTAAAGCTACGTCCAGATTCCACACGTAATATTTTTCCCCTTCCATGTTGCAAAGAGAAATTATTACGTGTGTAACTCTCATATAATTTAATATTTTAATAATATAACATCGTGTGATCTTCATATAATATATAATTATTTTAATTAATTTTAAATTATTACATGTTATCATATATTAATATATATAAATATTATATATTATTATGCAAATAATATATAAAATGCACATTAATATATGATAATTTACATTTAATACATAAGAGTGGAGTATTTAATAAATATTATACTATACTATATTATTAAAATCCTAGTATAAAATTATAGGCAATTTTTTCAAATAAGTATGATTTTAAACTTAATAAGTAAATTAAGTATCATTAAAAGAAATTAAAAATAGATATAGTCGCCCACTAAGTTTACTAGTACATGTACGACGTATGTGCCGCCATCGCTAGTTGAAGCCACCACTAGCTGGGATAAGCAAATAGGATGGACGATCGATCGACCATATTCGTGAGCCCTCCTTTCCCTCAATTTGAGTTCCTTGCCACATCCAAAGCCTCCACACGAGCCACCCACCCCATTTCTCCCTTTCGAGCATGATCACCTTCCTCTCGACTTTTTTAATCGGCCTTGCTCCAACCGCCGACATTGCCTTCCGCTTCTAACCGTGTCATTTTTTTGGTGGCACCGCTCTACGTTCAACGAGTTTCCTCTCCAACTAACATCCCTTGGAACCCAACATTAGCTTCCGGGGATGATTATTCGCTTTCTTTCGGGAAGTTTCTGTGAATTTTATAGTTCTTAGCACACATTATCATCGTTCTTCGTAAATACATGGTAAATCCCTAATTTTTCTTAGTTATAATTAAGTAGCTTGTGTGTACTAGGGCTTAGAGTTATGGGGTTAGAGTTTTGTACTAGGATTTGATTTGTATGTTTGGGTTAGAGTTATGGCTCAGGTATTTGATTTGTAATTTTGGGTGATAATACGTCTTTAATGTTTAATATATGTCGGTATATTATTAAAATGATTGTGAAATATTTATGAATGATATGAGTAGGATTTGTATCAAATGAATTATAAGATTAGAGCTTACCTTTAGAGCAAGTTACCTTAGATGGATGTGTCATAACGTGTCAATTGAGTTAAATATCATTTGATTTATGTAGTCTGTACTACAAATAAATTTGGACACGCGATATTTTTCTAAATTTAGGGAATACTGATATGATTGATTATTTTTCAGTTATTTGAGGAATGAGTAGAGAGTTTGTTTCGTTGATCCTATTCTATGGAGGTGAACTAAGTGTGGATGAGTAGTTCATTCCAAGTTATATGGATGGTCGAAATCATCCAGTTAAGGTTCTGGGGCACATCACCTTATTAGAATTGAGATAAAGAATTATGAGATCTTTGCACATTGATTCAAAGCACCACACTGTCAGTCTTACTTATTGTTATCCAATGGGTAACAGATTTATAGTGTCTGTTATTTCTGATGTTGAAGTTTGCGACGTTACACTGGACGAAGCTTCTTATCGTATATTAGTGTTGTATGTGGAAATGAAGGGTGCTAATGTTGCATCCACATCAGCTGATTCGGTATTAAGGTCAGCAGATATACCATCGACGCATATACAAGATTTCATTGCACCTGCTCTTGTGGCGACACAAAGCAGCTTTAACGAATTGATTCCCAGGTAATACCTTCTTTATCTTTCTCTATTTACACTATTAATATTTAATATTAATGTATGTCATCCTACTTATGAGTTTTGTGGCAGTGATGATGTTATTTATCATTCAGAGGAACTGTATGTGCCTCAGAGTGCTGCAGACGATGATGTGTATGAGACTATGAGCAGTGGCTCTAATCACTGCAATTTATTACAATTTAGTTGCACTATTCATGAAAAGACTTACATATACAACTCAACAACATGAGGCCAATTTATCTATGTTCACCCAAAGGGTATCTACCATATTACAACATACTGAAAGGGATGACATTTCAATCGATGAACATCAACCCTGGAGATGTATTTGATAGGTCAAGTTTCATCATTGTTGATTTGTTAGATAATAAGATAGTCAGCTGTAATAAGACAGTCATATATCATTGGCCATGCCTGCATGTTATTGCTGCGTTGGGGTTTAGAAGATTAAATCACCTGATGTGTGTGTCACGATTACACTTTGCATCTCAGATAAGGTCACATATTCAACCGAAGTTCTACACTTTGCTTAACCATTCTAATTATCCGCCTACGTTGAGCAATGTTTAATAGAATTGCTGCCACCTAATTTTCATAGAAGGTAGACATCGCACTACTAGGTTCAAAAAATACAATGGACGAAAATAGAGCTAGCAGTAGTAGAACCTGTAGTTTATGCAAGATAGTTGGCCACTATAAGTCATCGTGCCCACATAATGTCAACAGCAGAAGGTATGTTGTAGTTATAATAGCAAATAATTTATATGTTATGTAGGTTGCAGTACTCTTGTTTGGCTTATTTTATACTACAGCTTTTCATTTAATATTTATAATTGCCTGACACTGATTAACACATATGTTTTTTTCAACTGGTACGATGGCCGAGGAACACCGCCCACCTGTTAGACGTAGGCAATGGGGCCATGCTAGGGAGGACACCCCACAGTTGGAGTAGCCACATACAGAGGTCCACCCTAGCATAGCCTCCCTACGTGGTTGTCATAGAGCCACCCACCCTAATACTGTAAGTGTTATTATATTTTAGTTTATACATTACACATGCACAACCACGTTACACATACACATGCCCACCCTAGCCATGATGAGTTGTTGGGTCGACATCCCTACCGATGTATCATGACCACATCACATTGACCTTCAAGATGGGTCAGACACAGGCACAGACGTGCATGCCGCTGAGGTGGCTTTGGTGATCTTTCTACAGGGAGTCTTATACTCATCCGGCATCGAGAGTTCTTCAGCACATGTGCATTTTATTTCTTATTGGGTGCTTCCTACTACCGCACACGCCGTTCAGGTCCATCTACGATCTTCTACTTGAGGACCTAGATTCATTCAGTGCATTGTCTATAGGAGGAGCGCTGCCGCCCACCTCTGAGGAGTTGTATGAGTCTTAGTCTAATAGAGCCAATATGATTGGCTATCTATACCTTCTGCAAATATAGTCTTGGGAGCATCATCATGTGGGAAGGCCGACCCTGCACGTGCCATATCCGAATGATCTTGACGATCTCAGCATTGATTTGAGGTATATTTTAATTTTTTTTCAATTATTAATTTTTGGCTTATATGTTTATTTAAAATGTGTTGTGCGCATAGGTGAAACAAAAGATATGTTCGCTAGATGTGAATGGTGAATGGCATTATTTAGGAATGAGCTGAATAGTTTGCTGCATACACAGGTAAGAGTTGTAGAGTGCTTTTTGATTCTAATTTCTATAATGTGTATACTAATTTAATATAATTTTTAATATGTGCAAGTGATTTGGGATATATCGAGTAGATCAATGCAACGCCTATCACATACATGCTCAACAGTTCGATATGGTTGGCAGTTCCACTGCTCATGGAAGAGGGTGGAGTGACACTTACCTGATTGAGTGTTACGATAGTTTGGACTCATACCCAGAGTTGATGTGGCACCACTTGATCCTAGTTTCAAAAGAGTTAATGGTGGAGGTAAAGCACATCTAGACTAGGTTGATTACCACCAGGTGGACATTGCCGCTTGAGAGAGGCGAAGAGATTATATAGTTGAGGGCTTGGATGAAGATGAGGATAGCCTGACGGCTATCAATCGTGATCTGATATTGGGCTTCTCTTTACTTACTGATCGCTCCGACAGATCTTCCTATCACTTACTATCCTAGAGCACTTGTAGAGCGCATATATGTAAACAGCAACATAAGTATTCTGTTAAATTCAATATGTTACGTATCTAATTGAGGCTAATTTCACACGCTATTTTTTCATGCAGTCAAAGCACATCTTGGTGACTCAGGACATCTTCCATCCATATAGATGAGCATGAGTTATGTGGAGTAGATGTGCAGAGATGTTATGAGACTTGAGGTTGTGGTTACATATCTAATCCACATTATGATCGAGCCTAGAGGATGTCCCACAAAGATGACACCGAACCATCTACATATGCTGATCCAGGTCCTTCTACATACCAGCCTACGTATGAGTCGCAACTGCCTTTCTTCCCATACAGGACTATCCTACACAGACTTCTGAAGATCTTGCATTGGAGGGCCACCATTAGCTGCGTGATTGTTCACCACGTGCACTTGATTAGTACACACCTAGGAGTGGTGCGATTCCACGTAGACGACAGAGGCGTTAGCTGTTTAGGATAATATGACCTATGCGTCAGTACTACATTAGTTTTTGTCTATTTTATTTTTATTTTTGGATCGTCCATTTCTGAATGACTTGTACTCACTCTTTTTGTAATGACTTGTATAACTTAAATTCTTTTCTCTTTTTAATGACTCATCTGAATCGCTCACCTAATGTCATAACACTAACACTATAACTTGTACAACTTAATTTATAATCCAAATATTTAGTTTTAGATCTACCTAAATGAAAACCTTTAGACTCTAAGGTTGACCTCCAAAATTCAAGATAAGGGCTTAAAGCCTAATAAGAACATCCATATCTAAAGAAAAAAACATAAGGTCTTAAAGCCAATCCTTGATGTAATAGCTCTACTGTACATATCCTTAATGACTTCAATATGCCTGATATTAATTCACCTTAACGATTTGAATATGCTTAATGAGTTGGTGTAACCCAATTGGTTTTTTTCCCAAAGAATCGAGACTAGCTCACAGACGCTAGCTAGCTTGCCCGCCATCGTGACTGAGCTAGCACCTAGTCACCCACTAACCTGGCCAATTAGCTACAGAACATACAAATTAGTTTTCTTACCAGTTGATGATGTTACCACTAATTATACCTATTTCTAATTTTTTTTAATGATTTACTAATTACATTTTAAACCATACTTATTTTAAAAATTTGCTCAAAATTATATTCAAAATTCATAAATAATAATATCTCACAGTATAGAATATTTTATTTTAGGAGTTTTTATATACATAACACATAAAATTATAGTATTTACATATTTAGCCCCTAAAATATATTATTTACACAGTTAAAACCTAAACATTAAATTTCTCATAAAATTAGCATTCTATTACTCCTTCAACCCTTACGCAGTTTAATATTAGGAAGATTTACATACATACCACACAATTCTTATGTATTTACATATCTAACACCTAAAGTTAGATATTTACTTATCTAACACTTTCCTATGCTTAAAAAGGTGCATTTCACTTTTAAAAAGTGACTTATGATGATATTTTTGATGTAATATTGAAGATTTGGATGTTATATATGTAAAAATTGAAGTTTGGGTGTTAGATATGTAAATATATAAGAATTGTGTGGTATGTATGTAAATCCCCCGCACAATTCTTATGTATTTACATATCTAACACCTAAAGTTAGAATTTACTTATCTAACACTTTCCTATGCTTAATATTATCTCTTTGTCTTATCTCCTCCCAAAACCCTATCTCTTCTCTATTTTTCTATTCGCCCTTTGAGAAGGTCACCTTCTTGGGTGTAACAACCCCGTCATCACTCATATAACAACCGTGTCGCCCTCATCGAGCTCTTCTATTTTTTTGTATACGAAGAGATAGCAGAGGACTCTGGACAGATGCTCATTGGGATTTTGAAGGTAATTTTCTTTGCTTTTTTACTTTACTATTCACTATAAAATGGCTGCATAGATTGCAAAGAAGAAAGTGGAGGACTCTTGCAAGGAATGATCTGATTAGGGCTATGAACAAAAGATTTCCTTAGGTTGAAACATATTTATGGTTCGAATTATATTTTCAAACAACAATAGCATTAAAGCATTCGAATCACCTGCAATGCTAGAAATAGTAGAAATCGCTGCATTAGTGGCATGAGTAATCTCAACTGGAGCAAGGAAGGGTTGTGCATGTATTTTTTTTCTTGTTTCCCCTTTTCGATTTAATATACAGTTGCATAAATTACACCTTGTAATATTGTTGTCATAGTAAGTTTTGAGTATTATTCATCTTTTCACTACCAATCAATTGCAGATCAGAACATGAAATAAATTCATTAAGCAATTAACTTGGCATCTTGGTTGATGACATATGTAATTATTGGTCACATATATAGTTAAATAACAAGTTTGCTAAAATCTGAAGCTTCATTGCTTTAGGATGGTTATTGATAGCAATTAACTTTTCATTAATTTAGGCTGGATGTTGAAAGCTTTATTCCTCTCATAATCCTTTTTTTTGAAGCCATGAGGTGTGCAGATTATATGACGCTTTTCATTGCAGTGTGAAAGTTTTGGATGGTTGTCGAGTTCTTTAGATTAGAGAAAAGTTCTATGTAGCTATGTATAATGTGAAAGCTTTGTTCTTGAAATCTTCTATTACTACTGGGATAAGTCTTTTGTTATTGAAATTTTCTTTAGTTATAAAAAAGCTAATGAATCGTGAAAGCTTATGTTACTACTAGTTTAATCTTCTCTTTTCTCATGATTTTCATTTGAAATCTTCAAGGTTCTTATTTGAGATCAATTTGCATTGCTTTAGTGCTATTCTATATTATACTTTTTTTTCAAAAAATATATATTCATTGCTAAAAAAATTTCTAATCAGCATCTATTATTAAATGTAATAGGTGGCATCCTTCAAAGATGAGCTCAAATAACTCATCCATTTTGAGAAGTATTAGAGTTCATAAAACTTATTGTAGATGCAACCTATTATGCTTTGTATACACCGCCCATCAAAGAGAAAATCATAGTAGAAGATTCTATCGATATCCCAAGAATCGAACATAGAATGATTGCAACTTCTATGAATGCATTAATGAAATTGAGAATGACACATGTGATATGAATAACATGATTAGAGTTCTTATTGAAGAATTGATCAAAAGGAACCGTGAAGATGCAAGAAGAAAATGTGAAGAAGCAAAAAGAAACCATGATAATTTTGAATTCATTAAATTTCATTATAAAGTTGTAATAATACTCTTAATAGTAATTGTACTTATAATCTACATTTTTAAGTAGGAATTGTGTGTAAATATGAACTATGTAATCCATGTTTAATTGTAATGTAATTTGTGTTTTGAGTTCAGCTGATTGTTCAAATATGAATAGCTTAGTTCAGATTTTTATTGGATTAAAAAAATATATATGAGAATATTCAAGTTGCATTTTCCATTATCTCCAGGTTTCCATTGCATGGAATCACTAAACATCGGCTACTGCAAAGGATAGCAGGATTCATTATATTTTGAAATATGAATGATTATGCACAATCGGTAAACAAATATAGCTTGCAAATGTATATTTAAAAAAGGAAATGAAACTGTTTATAAACAAAGATTAAAGCCATAAAGTTTACATACAATCTCTTAAAAGATCCATTATGCTTACTACAAGAGTAAGTTATATGTGATCCTGAATTTCTCCTTGTCAGTTCAGCATGGAGTGAAGTTATCCATCTATAGTTATTATTAGGCTTTATCTATGGCGGCTAAGATCAAAACACATAAAACCTGACAGTCATTCAAGGCACAAAATGGCAGATATAGGATACCTAGAAGCAAACTTTGAAAAATTTTGAAAGCACGATCTTCTCTTTTCAAGCTTGACCAATGAAAAGGACACATGGAACCCAATAATGCCTAAACCCATAAATGCAAAAGCCATAATAAGAGAATATCCAAGGTACAAAATGTCAGATATAGGCCCACTCAAGCTCAAAGGTTAAATATCAAAGATTCAATGGGGTAAGGGAAGAAATGTAAGGCCACTAAACCATAAATAAAGATGAAACCATTACCTAATTCAACCTTCGTCTCTTTCAATAGCCAAGATGGAGCTTAGGATGATGTCCAGTAGGGAATGTTGCAACCAGTAAGCTTCCTACATTGTAGCTTCTACAAATGAGTGCTTGCCACAACAAGATGAGGTAACTTTATCACAAGGCAATAAAGAAGATCATTAGTTCTAGAAGAGATGGAATGATAAATGTTCACAGCAGTTAGATTTTTTTTATTGGAGTTCTATATTTTTGCATCTGTAGAAATTTTATATGCTAAATGTGTAAATAGTATATTTTAGGTGCTAAATATGTAAATACTATGATTTTATGTGCTATGTATGTAAAACCCCTTTATTTTATTTTAAAATGTAAGGATGGAAAATAATATATCAACAAAAATATTAACATGCATGTGGTTCATAAATTATTTGTTAGATCAATTATGTCATCATCTTAGATCAATTATGTGTCATAATATATATATATATATATATATATATATATATATATATATATATATATATATATGTATATTTGAATATCTTAATTCGTTCAAATGAGATGCACAAATAAATGATTTACATATGTAGTATTTAAAATTATATATTTACTTATTTAATATTTTTTTATATTTAAAAAGTTGTATTTTATTTTTAAAAAGTGATTAATAATGATATATTTGATGTGATATTAAAAATTGGGTGTTATATATATAAAATTATAATTTAGATATTAGATATGTAAATATATAAAAATTATGTGAAATGTATGTAAATCTAAAAAAATAAAAAAAATTGCTGAAGTTTAATCGTACGCTCGGAACGGCTGCGACTAAAGTTTCATCAAACACTTTAAATTAATTCTTCCACGTTTTTCGCAATATTAGCAGCATGTTCAAACTCAAAATAAATAAATAAATTTTAATAATTATGAAGCAATAAATTTAATATAGATTTTTCAACTAAGATGCGGCCACTTTCAAAATCTATCTGCCTTTCCATCTACCAAACGAAATCCAAATGAAATACTTTTACCAAACGCCTATAAATATCTGTGCAGTCGTTCACCTCTCTCCAACCCTGGAAGAAAGAGTAGACATCTCTCTCTCTCTCTCTCTCTCTCTCTTAAGCTCTCAATGGCGGCGATAAGCTCTCCTTGTTTTAATTTTCCTCCTCTTTCATATTCAGATAGCAATTCATATGATCAAGCTTTGCCACAGCGCCACCCTTTTACCGCTCCAAATCCCATCCTCTGATTGGCTGTTGCCGCCTCCTCCATTGGTACACAGGCCTTCTCATCGCCTCTTTATCCAGCACCGTCGCCTCTCTTCCGCATCGGTGTTCGCCACATCAACATCACCGCCAATCTCTTGAATGCCGAACACATCCTCAACAACCCCGAAGGCAAGCCCTTCGCCGACATCTTCGTGATCTCTTTGGCCGGGGTATCATGAAATTCGACGTTCTATCCACGAAGAATTTTTTAAACGAAAGAATAACTAATATTTCACCCTCCATGATTTTGAAAAAACTTCACCCTTTACTAATGAAATTCTTCAATATTATATTCTAGTAAGGTTCAAATTATTCATGAGAATAGATAGTAGATAGAGTTTCTATATCAGATAGTTTAAAAAAGAAGTTAGAAGTGGATAATATGCTCACCAAAAAGACACCATGAGAATAGATGGTAGATACAGTTTCCACTAATAACCTATAGAAGGCCTTCCCCTGGGAAAGTTTTAATGAGAACCTAATTGTGGACAAGATCATCATCATCAGTAAAAAGACTCCAAAAGAGCGAATGATTAATATGATTGTATGTCCTAAGTCTAGTCAAGCCCACAAGTCTAATTGGACGGACTTCGGAAGTGACAATACGCAAATTGAGGCTCAAAATGCACTGGTCGTCATCGAAAATTGTTAAAATGACCTCCAATCGACGAACGTACTAAGCCGTTGCGTTCAGAATGCCAAACCGATCATAATATAAATATTACATAATCTAAAGATCGACCGATCAAGCGATCGAGATATCAATGTGTCAACGTATATATCGGAGAAGGGAAGCTGCGACGATGTCCAAACGACATCCGTTCATGAAATTGATGTCATTAGCTTAGAAACATCGAAAACTATCAAATGGGACTGCCCGCGCTCAAATTGGACGAGTCTGTGCAAATGTCGAATGATTGGAAGTGACAGTGCACAAATTGGGGCTCAAAATGCACTTGACGTCACCAAAAATTGTCGATCAACGAACGAACTTTGTCATCGCGTTTAGAACATTAAAATTGGTCAGAATATAAATATTGCATAATTTAACGATCAACCGAGCGAGCAATCGTGCTATCAATGTGCTGGCATTCATATCAGAGACAGGAAGCTGTGATGATGTTCAAACGACCTCCATTGATAAAATTGATTGCGTCGTTAGCTTTGAAACGTTGAAAACTACCAAATGAGACTGTCCACGCTCAATTCGGACTAGTCTGTGCAAATGTCGAATGATCGGAAGTGACAACATGCAAACCAAGGCTGAAATATATTAGACCTCACCGAAAATAGTCGAAATGACCTCCAATCTCCATCCGAACTTCACCATCATGTTCAGAACGTTAAACCTGGTCAAAATATAAATATTGCACAACCTAATGATCAACCGATCAAGTGATCGAGTAATTAACGCGCCTACAAGTATATTGAGATTAGGAGTCACCGACTTAAACCAAACGACCTCTGTTCGTGAAATTAATTACACCGTTAGCTTCAAAATACTGAAATCTATCAAATGTGACTGTTCGGGCTCAATTCAGACGAGTTTGTGCGAATGTCGAGCGATTGGAAGCACTAATGTTCATTTTAAAGCCGAAATCTAACCGATTTGACGCTAACGTGAACCAAATGGCCTCCGATTGCGAAACAGGCTGCGTCGTTGTGTCCGAAACGTTAGAATAATTTAAAACAGATGTATATATTAACTATATAAATAAATGTTACACATTTAATCTTATTATCTAAGAAACTTGATTAATCAAAATTAAAACCCTCACATATCTCACCCACACTCATCGGTTTGGCCAGAAGAAAGTCCACAAACCTTCGCTCGACCTCGCCTCCGGTCGCCCCATCCGTTTCCGAAACTGCTCCCGCCTCCTCTTCGTGCCATGCTCGTAACCATTCCCTCGTTCAACTCCATCTCCTTCAAAGGCAAAAAAAAAAAAAACCATATTCTCTCTTCCGTTCACTACCACACCACCATTTTTCCTTCCTCTTCCCTTGCTTCTTGTAACTCTACTACGGACTCCCCCCTCTCTCTCTCTCTCTCTCTCTCTCTCTCTCTCTTCGTATCTCCTGCTTATGACGACACCCCGACGTTTGGAGTTGCCATCTCCATCACCGACCAAGAGGTAAAGCTGGTGGCTATGAGGAGGGAGGAGTACGATGGCTGTAGAATCATCAACATCTCCCACTACTACAGGGAGGACATGCCGGCGTGGGAGTCGGCAGAAGGGGTGGGGCAGTTTCTGAGACTTCTCAAACCCATGGACAACGGCTCCCTGGCCAACAACTCGGAGATGATGCTTCCCACCCACACTGGTACCCACGTTGATGCCGGCCAAGTTTTCAAATTAAGCATGATTAGTGATTTAATTAGGTAATTAGGCAGCATAAAAAAAATTTAAAAATAGGTTTAGCGCGAATCTCAATATTTTTTAAAAAAATTAAATTGATAGTCCCTATTTTTGATTATATCGCTCATTAGGTGAATTTATACTTGGTATCGTTAGGAAAGATAATAAAAATTATACAACTTTCATGTTAACAACTTTAATAATCTAGCCCGCATGAGTCAGTTTTGTAAATGTGTGACTTCTAAAGTTGCAAAAAATAATAATATTGATGCAACCCTCATTTTTTATAGCCATCGTGTCGATTTTGGTGTTCTTAGCATCGTTGGAAAGATAATAACAAATTCTACAACTTTTATGTTGATAACCTTTGACGAATCTTGCCAATTTTGCAAATGTATTTTTTTAAAAAAAGGTAGACAACCACCTTATTTTGGCTATATCTATCTTATCAGGTCTCGGATTTTGATGTGGTTGGTATCATTGGAAAGATAATAAAAAATTATACAACTTCAATATTGACAACTTTTGATGAATCTCATCTCCTTAGTCACAGTTTTTGCAAATGTAAAAAATTTGAATATTACGACAACACTCGTTTGTGTGATCTTAACACAATGCTTGTTGAATACATATATTTTTTTGATAATATTAAACATTCTAGGTGTATTAAATTTTTTTGTATGAGTCTAAATAGTTGTGAGTTAACTAAATAAAACTAAATTAATAATAAACAACACTATAATTATACAATCAGCTGAATCTGAATAAGTGGACATAACAAATAAAAAAATAGCTACGACTACATGCAATAAACTATTAAAAAAAAAACACAACTATCGTCGCCGATGTCTGCGCGGTGGAATCGCATCGCTACCAGGGGTGTAATGGGATGGTGGTCGACGTGGCCGATCACGCAGATGATGCTTTTGATGGTCCTCCTCCTCGTCCACCTGCTCGCCGGCTTGTTACGAACATCCCAAGTTCATAACATGTGGTATCTCATGGGAAGCCTGAGATGGAAACGAGTACTGTGGTAATAATCGCATATGGTGTCATGTGGAATGACGGACCATATGGCGGTGCATGCCATAGGTTCATCTCGAGACCACATTGCATCCCGATGAATACCGGGTGGTTGTGTGAATGTATAGATCGTCCCACCACATATGATATGATGGACCCACATCCATCGACGGTGCATCACGCTGATGCAGAAGTGCCTGGAATGTCTATATCCTTGTATCTGCTGTCAGAGATATGCATGTTCCGCCTCAGCTCCACGCATAGCTGCTCATAATCGTCGATGGATTTTTGAAATTTTGTGTCATCATCTCTGCCGAAATAGCGCTGAAATATATCCTCAGTATTCAGGATATGCTCACGCTGCAAAGAAAGTAAATTTATATTAAGGTTTCATTGTAACAAGGGAAAGCAAATTGTATTTCCACATAGACTTACCATCAGACGATCTCCAAGCGCACGAGGGTAGTATGTAAATCGCTTTGCGGCCTTTCTGATATAAAGTGAAGCCCAAGATCGGTACCACTCATGTAACGGTTGATCGGCTGATCATCCTGCATCAATCCACAAATACAACCAACTCACGTTGCCGCTCCCACGATGCAATGTATGAGTGGTGGCACTCGACCCAATCAACGTCGGCCTTTCCTCGTCCCTCAACACGAACAAACAATGGATCTATCGGGTCAACATCAATCATGGGAGGCATGCCAACTGCGATCGATCGCTGTACCACTCTACCCTCTTCTAACAAATCCGATTTGGCTATATATCTCTCCTCGAACATACATTCTGCGATGCGCATGTGGATCGATGTCCATATGGCTCTAGATGACTACATGTATCATAAATTATTCTAAAAATTTTAATCCCATGACGAAAACAAGTAAAATGACTATTCAAAGATACTGACAGTCCATCCAACTCCTCAGATACTCGATGTTGGATGTCGGCAATAAATCCTTCATTCCAGGGACATCCAATGCTAAGACCATTGATGTCTGCAGGATAGGGAACACGTAAGGTAGGTCTGCCAACATGAATGTGCTCCCAGGCCCATACCTACAGTAAATGAATACATTCTGCTATGTTGGTGCGCCGCTTGGTTGCAATCACGTGTGTTATATTAGGTGGGTTATAAGTTTCATAATTGCCTTCTATGATGTGATCTGCCCACTCTTCCCGATCAGGTATTACATGGAACTCTCTCTGGTAGGTGCTAATATAATTTCGCTATAAGCAGTAGAGCATACTGCACGTGGTTTAGGTGGCGATGGCTCAAAACTATAATCACGTGTGGACAAGGTAGGTGATAAGACTGTGGTTGTCTACACGTACACTTGCAGTCATAGTTCTAAAAAACTTCTACTTTGAAGGTTCGACACATCAAACACTTGATACTGCATGCTAATCCTAACGTTCGTGTAATCTTCGCGTTCGCTCATTAGCAAGTGTAGCTTTAATGCGAGGGGAAAATAAGTTTTCTTGTTGCCTTTCTAGAGCGGTAGCCATTTCAAGACGTTTCATGAAAAGGGAAACTATATTATAGTACACTGTCATAATCAGGGCTTGAATAGGTAAGCCACGTGCACGTTTAAGCACTCCGTTGAAGCACTCTGCTAAATTTATCATCATAGTACCGTACCTGTACCCATTATCATGAGTTTGAGTCCACTATTGAATATCCCTTGAAACTAGCCAGTCGTATGCCTCCTGCTTAATATTCTTAATGTCTGATATGTGCCTTTTGAAAATTTGAATGTCATCTCTGTTTCTGAACGCATTTTCGACATTCATGAAGTCTACACATGCCGAAGTTGTCATCGCTTCTTTTGAAGTTCTCCTCAAATGGTGCATGCAGAAGCGATGTGCAACCCATGGGAAGATTTCTCGACAGCCACGAACAAGACCTGCATGTCTATCTGAGATGAAGCTACATCACCCCTCTAGACACTAATGGGATCAAGTCCTGAAGAGTGTGCAAAAACCAAATCCAAGACTCTATGCACTCTGATTCAACAATTGCGAAGGCCAGTGGGAACAACCCATTATTTGCATCGATCCCAACATCATTAAGTAGAGTGCATTTAGAGAAAAGTCCCAAGACACGTAACCTGCAATACACAACCTCAGATTGATGGCTCAAACCACAATAGGAATCTATTCTATTCGTGGACTGCATCTCAGATATAAGCATGATGCAAACAACAATATAAATTTTTCTAATGATCTATAAGATTCCTCCCAACTGCCAAAAATAGCCTTAACTGCTTTTCATCATGCATCCCAAGCCTTCATATAAGACACTCTTATATTGAACTTTGACTCTATACGGCCTATAATCTCCCTGGGCATGAGATCCAACTGACGCCTGACTGCAGGGTGGATGAAATAACTTATAAATTATGATGTGCATTGCCTGTGTCCAACATTAAGAATTAGTGACTACCATGAGGAGAGCCAACCTCCAAGTTCCACCTAACCTCTTAATTGCAGTATGTAAATGCCATAAACATGGTCTCACCGGTCAAAATCAATCAGAAATTTTGATTGGCTTGAGGCATATATGACATATTCAATATTGTTTATAATCGACCACCCCTGAACAGCAAATTGCAACTACTTCTTATCATGAAAGCACATACCTTCTACTAATTCATCTGGGATGCAATTCTCCTCTTCGAAGGTTGAATCATCTGATGGGCCATCAAATGCAATGTCTTCATTCCATTCTCTAGTGGTTTGAGCACTACGCATATAATCATTATTATGTATCAAATGCTCTTCAGTATGACTCGTTCTCATTGAGTAATTGATAATCAAATCTCTGACCATATGGGATGGTTCTGTTGCCCTTAAATCAGCCCGCTCTGAGTCAATATAATCATCGTCATCCTCATCACTACTATCTCCACTAGGCATAGTTTCATATTCAACATTTACATCAGATGGTGGGTTCGCATCATTACCTTGAGGGTCACCATCACAAACAGAGCAAGAAAATAATCATTTTCTCTTGCTAAAGCCTCATATATTTCCCCTTGAGTACTTATCTGAGGAGGTGGTGTTATGTAATCAGTGGTGGTTCCACCTCTTTGACGGTCGACTATGTTGCTAACCTCCCTATCTCCACACGGGAGTTCCTCAAATTCGACATACACCATAATAGACTGCGAACATGTTGCATTAATAATAACCTCACAAACTTCATCATCGTTAATGTGTGTTGCAATAAATCTATTTCCAATAAGAAAATGACCCACCAGATTAACATAGAATTTTGATGGATCTAGCTTCAAATCTCATAACTCTTTCGTAATTCCTCAAATTTAATCCCGTGAAATTTGACCGAATTTCTCCCACCAATATATGTTGGAATGAACTCATCACTTACTCTGAGTTCACCATCATAATAAAGAACAATACATACAGTATTTGAACTCATCACTAGCTAGTAATAATGGAACACCAGTATTCAAACTACTACCTATTACGCACAAAAAATCCTGCATTAATATATGACAAAGATGACTGAAATACTTATGCATTCAAGCAATCACTTGATCCTAATATTTCAGCATAACAAATAAAATCTAACTACTGCAATGTGACAAATAAAATCCAAATACTGTAATATGACAACAACCAATTTATGCAACGTCACACTTATAAAAGCCAATCATTCTCTTTTGCATTTATCGATCAAGATTCAAAAAACAGATCTTTATAACACCACGTACCTCCTTTGCCAAAAAAAAACATCACACACGAAGATATTCAGCAAAATAGATCAAACACAGATTTAACTTTTTCAACGAACATGAATCACCATATATGCGCCTAATACAATTAAAGATCTTCATAACACCAAATTAAACTACACATACACACCTAATCAATCAAAAAAAAAATTGCGCAAAAATTGAAGCTTTCTTAAAAAAAAATTGCGCACAAAATGAGATCCATCACAAATTTCTTATGAATATCATAATAATTAGCTTAAATAAACCAAATAAACTCATACAATTTGACATTATACATTTCTTTTTCGTTTAGGGTTAAAAATACCTAAATCGGTGAAAATAATCCTTCAAAGTTTCACGACGACTTTCGGCCAGAAGTGAGCCCCCAGCGGCGAATGGGCTCGCCGTGGCATCGCTAAGCTGAAGCGCGGCGACGGGGATCGAGAGCGAAAACGAGAGCTTGTGCGGTGATGTAGCTCTCAGGTTTTCGGCCCTAAATTAGGATGACAGTCACCGCGGCCGACCAGTATCCCAGCCGCCACCACCATGGTGACTAGGCCTATTTTGTAAATTTTTTTTATGCTGCCTAATTACCTAATTAAATCGCTAATCATGCTTAATTTAAAAATTTGGCCCGTTGATGCCCCTAGCCATGTCTTTCAGCACTATTTCGAGGCTGGGATTGAAGTCGATACCCTCGATCTTGAAGTCCCTATGGTTGGTAGATGTTCCAAGAGACAAGAACATAACAAATGGCGATGGAGTCCTGATATTCCAAGAGGAGTTTGACGTGTGCTAACACCGAATTTGAGCAACTTATGTGGAAGAAAGAGTTTGATACAAGCTATGTTGGGTTCAAGAAAGTGGTGCACTTGGTCTCCGATCTCACCATCGTAATCTTGAATCCTATCTCGGATCGATTCTCAGAGCGATGAGATGAACTAGGGATGACAAGTTCAGAAAAGATGGATTCAGAAAAGGATTTTGAGCTGCCAGATGGATCTAACACTTCATCTTTCACACCTTTCCTTGTCTCACTTCTCTCTTCTACAGATTCTAGTGGCCATGTTGCTGAAGAATTGAAAGAGCAACAACCAATGAATGAAGAAATTGAAACAACTTCAGAATCTATAATAAAGGAACATAATGTGAAGAAAGGTCTACTTTCAAAAGGCAAGCAGTCTATTAGAAAAGCCATTCAAAGAATAGCACTAATTGGTGGATATAGACAAATTTCACAGTCAAAAGTTAATGCTATAACAAATGATTCAAAACTTGTTAGACGAGAGTTGAAATTTTTTTCAGATGACAAGAGTGGCTCAGGGAGGAATTGGGCGTTGCTTTATAGTACTTGGAGGCATGGGATATCACTATCAACCTTGTACGGAAGAAGTTTACTTTGCCCGGGTTATTGTCTATTAGTTTGAAGAGCCTGCCATACTCAATAGGGTGTAGCGGGCCAGCTCACTTGATAATCATCATCATTGCCCATTGCAAAGGCATAACATAAAGAGACTTACATATGTGAAAATTATATATTCTTGTGCTTCTTTCTACAGGTTTCAAGACCCCCTAATGCCCATTAGGGCATAATAGATGCAAGAAGATAGTTGTGGTGTTGCAAGACACCTCTCACTATTCTAATTATGGCGTACTGGGTAAGCCAAATAGTTTCGATGTAGCCCCCCTACACGGGGATGACGTCATAATACTGTTGAAGTGCTACTGAAATTTTGTCAGACTTCATTTTATCCTAATCCCTATGTTTGGACACCAATGCAGGTTTCAAGACCCTGCTAATGCCTATTAGGGCGTAGTGGGTGTGAAGATGGTTGTGGTGTCACAAGACACCATTTGCTATGCTCATTAGGGCGTAATGAGAAAGCCAAAATAGTTTTGATGCAACCCCCATATGCGGGGATGACGTCGGAATGTTGCCGAAATTTAGACTAAAATTCAAGACTTAAAATAATTCAAATATTAATCATCTATGCTTAAGTTAAATAAAAAGATAAATGATAAATATGAAGATAAATGTTAAATCAAAGAGAAATAGGGGGAGAGCACTTAAAGAAATTTTTGGATAGAATAGAACACTCATTTAAAATACATGTAAAATTTGGGGAGACTAATATTAAACTCACAAGCTGTAATTGCGATTCTCTTTGGCTTAAATTGAAGTGGTAAAGCGAGTTCTCCTTTCTTTGAATTCCTCAAAATTAAACAAACTTAATTAAAACTTGAGGAGGTAAATGTCAAACTCATAAGAGATTTACAATAAATTTGAAGTCTAGTTTTCAAATAAATATGGAACTTAATGTGGAGTTATAGAGGAATCCAAATTAGGTTTAATTGCTCTTATATGAATATGAATGTGACTACGAAGCTAGCCAATAAGCATGAATATGGCTAAGGTAATAAGCACTAAAGTTATTATAACTTATTCCATGTGAATTAAAAGTGATTTAAACTAAACACAGTCAAGCTTGGAGAATGACGATGAAGCTTCATAATTCATTTACATTCTATAGCAAACTATAAGAATTATTAGTTAATTAGTTAAGAAGAACTAATTGAGTCTTGTGGCTTATGTTCATCATGTGTTAAAATGATTGAAATAGAATAAGCCAAATGCAAATATAACTTTGAATTTATGTTATACTTATGAGGAGGTTACATGAAGCTAGAAGGTTAATTTTCAAATAAGATAGAGTTCAATTCAAACCTAAAGTGAGATTCATAAAGAACAAGTATTCTTATGTAATCCATATATTAGAATGTCTAATTTAAAATAGATTTCTAAAGAAGACTTCCATTGAACATAAAATTGGCACATATGAAATTTGTTAAGTGCCATCTTCATATTGAGGTGAAAATCAAATGAAATTCAAAAGAGATTTTCACTAAAGACGAGCAACCTGTTGGAAAGACTATAAGTCAAATGATATTTGAGAATTGGAAAATACAATAAGTAAACTAATTGCGAGCAATATTTTAAACAATATAAATCAAAATGCCACCGGATCTGCAATTCTTTGTACAAGTAGACAGAAGGCAATGCTAAATCAAATTTTTTATGAATTAAGGAGCATCTTTCAATCAAAAAATTAAAGAATTTTATTCTAATTATGATTTTATAAAATCAAAGAATTTATTAATTAGATGAAATTATCTAAGCTATAAACACATGCATGTGCTCGGACATAGAGATTTAAAGTGCAAATTTTAATATCTGAAAAGGCTGCGTAGGCTAAATTAGAATCAATCAAATATTAATCTAAAAAATACAATAAAATATTAGATCAATTTACAACGACTTCAACACCACCAGATTCACAACATATTGTACAAGTGAACAGAAAGCGTTAATTAGGGTATTCTCAAATACACCCTCATGGGCCTCGACACTATGTTAAATATTTAGATTCAAGTGTCTGAGGATGCTGCATGGGTTGTTTCCCAGTTTAGTCTTAGGACTGGGTCCGGGTTAGCAAAATATAAAAATCTATTATAAGAATTTCAACTTATTAAAATATCTGAGTAACTAATCCTGTCATGCGAGAGTAGATCTGATCCTCTATTAGGAGCTAAACAGAGTTGACAAGTGTTGGTTGAAAAATATTCCCACCTTCATCTATCCTTTTTGAAGAGGATAAATGAAAACAAAAATATGTGCCTATTGGTTAGAACGTCACACAGATCTGCAGATGTCCTTATTCAGATGATCAGGTACATCATTAAGGAATAGTGTACTATCTTGGAAGATAAAGATCACTACCCTTTAATGGACCTAATCACCTCAATAAGGACTCCTAAGAAAAATGGGTCTGCATATGTACCAGAGATTCTTCTCCTAGTTTACATGAAAAAGTAAAGCATGGTTTATTTTAAACCGGGTTCATTAAGTTCCCTATTGGGGCAAACTCCCATAGTTAATTACATCCTAAGGGATGAGATCCCTTAGGAATACTCTCGATTAAGGTAAATGATCATTGTATTTAAAGATTTCAATAGGAAAGGACTATCAATCGATTAGTTCATTTTTTTTAAAGATCAAATGAGATTGATCAAAGAGAGGGAGTTATTATCAAAGCCAAAAGAAAGATAAGTAGGGGATGCCCACGATGCTAGGAAACCTAGTGAGCATCTCAAACTATCATATGGTTGGGCTTTACATTTTTGAAATTGATTTAATTTATTAGAGTTGTATTTTCATTAGAAATTTAGGACTTATGATTCCGTAACACAAGATTAAGGAAATGCCTAAGAGGTGAGGATTTAAGCTTATGACCCAAAAAAGTGAGAAGCAACCTTAGAACCTAAATCTAGGGAGCTTTGGCGAGGGTCAAAAGAACAACCTAAATCTATGGTAAAAAATGGGTAATTGGTTTGCCTCCATAAGAGAGGACAAACCACCCAACTACTTGGACTTACAACTGCCTGGGGGTGCCGCCAACTAACTCCTCCTATGATTTTAAATATATGTAGACAAGTCTTATGCTTATGCAAGATAGCTAGACTGTTATTTATTTAGAAAGAGACTAAGTCCTTAAACTTACTCCCTAAAGAGATTAGATCATGTAAGGACATGTTTCAAATGACCTAAATCTAATGCAATTCAAATTTTATTTTAGTTTTATTTTGTGGACAATTATTTTGACTCACGCTAATAGGATTCATATGCCTAATACATGAGAAATAAAATTATTGGCCAAAATCAGCGAGAAGGGAGGATGTGTGTTTCCACCATGGCTCTCAAAGGTCAAACCAAGTTTCTTTGGCAAAAGTGAAAGCCCTCCGATCAAGAGTGAAATAAGATACATTTGTGCATGATATTGTAAAAGAAATTTTCATCCAGCTAAGGGGTTACTAATTCTTTTATCTTGATTTTAAACCTAAGCTTTAGTTGAGGTTGAGTTCTTTATTTTTAGTTTTGAGTTATTAAGTTTGGTAAAAGATTTATTTTTTTCTAAAATCCTAATCTACATCCAGGCCATACATAAAGCAAGAAAGAAACTAAGAAAAAGATGCCACTTAATGCAAAAGCTAAATAAATCATCAATCAATTTATAAAGCTAATCACAAAAAATAAGAGGTCATTGTGGTCGGGCACCACCGCACAAACCCGAAAATAAATTGGGTAGCTAAGCTATACCCTTATACAACTCGAATTAAGCAAGAAATTCATTGTTATAGGGGTCTTCTAGCTTCATTCGTCATTCTTCTTTTCTTCTTTCTTCTTCTTTTCTTCTTTCTCTTTGGTTCCTTCTTCTTGGATGGTTGGAAGGTGGATGCTCCAAGGCTTCATATTGTGCATAAGATTAAATCTTATGACCAATGTTCATCCTAATCCCCATAACAATCATTCCAAAATCCTAATTGCAAAATTTACATGAAAAGAAAAGAATAGAAATCTAACTAATATATGCAAAATAGAGATTAGCTAAAACAAACCACACAAATCACAAATGTATATTAGACTTATCACTCCACCATGGGTGACTAAGTCCACCTAGCCTGTTGGATTATGCTTAGGGGTATAAACACCTGCAAACAAAAGCATTTTTATATTTTTGTTTATGATAACACTCCTTAAGAATAATCTCCTACAAAAAATAATGGTTAGACTAAGATTTTCCTACCATTCATTCTATGAGCATACATCTTAACATCCAGGCTAAAACATATATCACAAAAAAAATAAGCATCAAACCATGCACTGCCCTAACCTAAATCTAGAAGTCGTGACTTAGCCTAATGTGTGTGCTTTGGAGGCTTGTGTGGTATGCTTAGCTATAACTTTAAGTTAGAATTTTCTAAGTGTGATGCATGTTAAACTTAGAGGAGGGTTTCATTAAACTAATTTAGTTATTTTGGGTTGATTTCATTTCATGTTTTGATTAGGTTCAAATGAATCCTACAATTAATTATTAAGTTATAAAGAGAGGAAAAGAGAAGAGAACTTCTCTTGCCTTCCCTAACCTAAGTAATTTCTAAAGTAGATTCAAGTTTTTTGTTTTATTTAGTGAATATTTTATTATGTGTTTTAATTAATCCTAAGTTTAGATGAACTCTAAACAAACCTATTCAAAAGAAAGGTATTTCAAGATTAAGTAAAGTGAACTAAATTCACAAAACACACATCACCTCATTTCTTTTCTAACATGTATAACATGCATATGAATGGATCTTAAGCATATCTATACATACCAAATGGAAAAGTTTAGTACACTTTATGATGCATGCTAAGAGTTTACTTAAGAAAATTTGAATGCTTGTGATTTATGATTTTCATTAAGTAACAAAGAGATTTCTTATCCAATCTTCACATGCAGACATGAAAGTAAGAAAGACATAAGTGAGTACAGCGCCATTGTTAACCAGAGATGTAAGGTACAAGACCTACTTAGGGCTACTTAAAGCCTCGCAACCTCAGGATTGTCTAGACTAATATACCACTTTTCTTAAATACAAACATGTGTACAAAAGAAATGAATGGAAAAAATAATGCTAAGTGAGTTACTTAAGAAAATTGAATGCTTTATGATACATGATTTTCATTAAGTAGAAAAGAGATTTCTTCTCCAAATTTCACATGCACAAATGAAAGTAAGAAAAGCATAAGTGAGTACAATGCCATTGTTAACCAGAGGTGTAAGGTACAATACCTACTTAGGGCTACTTAAAGCCTCACAATCTCGGGATTGTCCAGACTAATATATCACTTTCTTTAAATATAAACATGTGTACAAAAGAAATGAATGGAAAAGAAAGAATGCAAAAATTTGTATTAGTTGATTTATTTTGTTTATGTAATTTATATGTGCAAGCATAGGTATCCTTCTTAAGTGATAGTATAAGAATGAATAGGATATGAAATTAGGCAAGTGTTAAGTTCTTTTCAAATGAACCATATATCTTACCAAATCCTATTCAAAACTATATCGAAAGAGAAGAGAAGGAAAACCTATGCTAAGCATATCTTTATATCTTACTCACATGCAAGTTTATAATTAGAACATAAGTGGGACACTTTCAATTTTTATAATTGATTCATATATTTTTTGAAAATAATTTGAATTTAGCAGTGATAATAGCCACTCATATTTATGCCTTAGCCAACACATACAATTTTGACATAAAGTAAATATTTTTCATTTTTAAATTTGAATTTTGAAAAGTATGAATGCATGAAACCACATGACATACAAATTTAACATGTTGGGGAAAGAATTAAAGCAATGAAAGCATGTAAACACATTCACTTTAATTAAATCCTAAAGACAATCTTATGAAGTAAGAAAGCTTAAAATAAATCAAAGTTTATTTAATGTGATTTTTATTTGAGTTTGAGTTTGATTTAATTTTGAAAATGTGAGTTGAGTTTGCTGTTCCTAACCCATTCCCACATGTGTTTGATATTTTTGTTTAATTTTTAGATGATTACATTCATTTTAAATTTTGATTAGGTTAAGGTATGAATTAAACAAGTTAATTAACCCTTACCTACACCACCTTAGCATAGTTAACCAAGTAATTATGAGCCAATGAGATGACATAAAAAACTCACAAGGAATTTAAACTTGTAATGTACCTAGGAAGAAAAGGGCCTAATGTAATTTAGCTCATTATTAATGATTAATTAAGCTAAGGGGTTTAACTTAAGTAATTTCAAAAATACCCTCACACATGTGAGGTGAGTTTTGATTTCTTTAATTGAACTTAGGCTCTTGAACACCTAAGCATTTACCCAAAGCATATTAATTAACTTATGGAAGGTTTTAGAATTTTTAAAAATTAATTAATAGGGTAATTAATGAATTAACCCTTAATTAAGAGAGGATTAAGGAAAGAAAAGGGGGTTTAGGGAATAGCTTAGGGAAAATACCCCATAATTATTCCCTAAGTCTCCTAGTCACTGATCTAATCTTAATCAACCTTAATAATGGATTAAAATACTAATCAAGCCCTCAATTATCCTTAATTACATAAGGAGGGTAATTAGAAAATTCATTTGCAATTCCCTCAATTAAGCCCTCAATAAATCCCAAGAAAATTATGGGAGGCAGAAGTCATTCCTTAAAATATACCCAAGAAGTTTGGGATTAATCAGAGGATTAATTAAAGGATTATTAGCAAAATTAGATTTCTATTAAAAACCCAAAATTAGAGAAAAGTATAACTCAAAATCCATTGAAATTATTTTTAAAATATTTTAGGTTGAATTATCTTTCCATAGAAATTTACCTCATATTTTTTTAAATTTTATTGAGGGAGATATGAATTTTTGAAGATTAGGAGATTAATTAAATTTAATTAAATCCCTAACTAATCCCCTCAACTCAGCTGACACGCGCATGGTCAGCGGCGCTTTATGCGCAGAGGAGGGATCACTTAAATGCCAGGTGACAACGCTATGACGGAGCCTTGATCCAGCTCGATCAAGGATAGAACGACCAGGGATCATTCCACAATTTCTAAAGGGATAAAGGATTTCTAAAATGTGCAGTTAATCTTGGCTATCCATCCAAAATGCACGAATAGACGGCTAGGATTACCCTAGTTCTTCCCTGAGGCTCAATTGAGACCATCCATGATCTAAGGGAAGATCCAAGCTCGGTTGAGCTTTGATTGGAATGAGATTGTACCCACACCATCTAAGCACAATTACAAACCTATCCAACGGTGGATTTCACATGCCATGAACATTTCTTTCATAAAGGACCAACACCTCCTAAACTAAGTGATTGTAAAATTCCATACCTCACCGGAGGTGATTACCAACACTTGAGCTCGATGAGGTAGCTTCATCTAGTGGAGACGAAACCCTATTGAAAGTTTCAAGCCTTAGGGTTGAGTAGATCTTTCTATAGAACAACACCACTTGGTCCCCTTTGTGGCTTTGATCCAATTCTCCTCCTCTTTGCTTTGGGAACCTAAGAAAATGCTTAGGTGCACTCGAATTGATCCCCGCAGGGAGTGTGCAAAGGGAATTGGAGTAGTTTTGAGTGAGGAGGAAGTTGGGAATTTAGATGAGCTCCCATATTTTCTAAGGAAGAAAATCGAGAAAAGCAAGATTCAACCTCTAAAGCTTGGGAATGCTCTGATGTTCCTAACACTCTAGTGCCCAATCAATGTGGGATGAGAATTGTACTGAATTAGGGGTATATATCTCCCCGGCAAATCGACTGGTCAAACCATGAGTTATCATTTTGATCCAATTGACTAGATGGGAGGGTTTAGTGTAAATCTTTGCACATGGTGGTTTGAGGTCTTGAGTGGATTGGTAACCTCCCATGTGCTTCAAATTGAGTAGAAGGAGGATTTTGAATTAGCCAATTTGAGCTTAGGGGTCAGGTTTGGCCTTGGGTCCATTTGGGCTGACCCAAACTCATTGGGATGGGTGCACCACTCTCTATTGGGTTCACTTGACCTATTAGGAAGGTATCAATTTGATATGAAGAGGGCTTGACCAAATTACCCATGGATTAGACCAAAATTTATTCTATGTCCTAGGGGTAAAATGGTCATTTTGTTGATTTTTAAATTTGGATATGTTGAGTATGTGGAGAAAATAGGATTGACCAAGTTTCATAAGATTTGGAGTTCATTTGATGAGGTTTGGATCATGTTGACCCATTTAGGTCAAAATGGGTCAACTTGGGTCAAGTTGACCAATTGGTCAAATTGGGTCAAACCAAGAGTCAAGTTCATATGATCATTTGAAATGTTTTGTGGCTTTGGTTTGATTCAATTTTTAGTTTTGAATTTTTTCATTTGACTTCATTTAGGTCAAATGAGTGTCAAGTTGACCAATTTGACCCATTTGACCTATTTGAGCGTCAAGGGTAGGTTTAGGTTTAGTCATATGGAGTGGATTGTTATCTTTTTTTCCAATCAATTTTGGTTAAGTTTGAATTTGGCTCAACATGACCCCTTTAGGTCAAGTTGGGTTCAAGGTCAATGGGGCTAGGTTGGATCTAGTTGGCCAATTGAGGCTTTGGTCAAGTTCAACAAGTGATTTGGAATAAACTTTGCTTCAATCAATTTGTCTTAGATCAAGTTTTGACCTATTTTCACTTTTTAGGCCAAGTTGGGTCACCTTAGGTCAAGTGGTCAATTGGGCTAGGTTAGGCTCAAATGTTGACTTTATCAACTTCAAACATAGGTCATGAATGAACTTAGATCAATAGTTTCAATAAATTTAGCCTATGGTGGATTTTGGCTATGTTAAGTTTCATTTTTGGCTAAGTGTTGACTTGGTCAACTCTTAAGTTTGATTTGATTTGACCCAATTTGATTGATTAATCATCCCATGATGATTGTTGATCATGATGAGAGGAATATGTGAGTTTAGTTCAATCCAATTTGGTTAGGATTAGAATTTGGCTCATAAGGGTACTTTAGGTCACTTTGGGTCAAGTGAGCCTGAGTGGGTCAAATGGCTTGATCAAAGCTTGATTTGAGTTTGGTTGAACTTATATATGGACTTATGATTGAAATATAAATCTATTTGCAAGTGGTTTGAAGTGAAATGGGTTTTGATTCATTTGACAAATTTATATTCAAAGGAAGAATATGAAGGGATTTGGGGTTTGATTTTTGAATTGGGTTTTGATTTGGTGATTGAAGTTTGTATTCATATATGGATTCATGATTGTAAGGTTGATTGAATCATGAAGGAAAATCAAGAGTTTGGCTTGATTTGAAGTTGATTTGGCTAAGTTCAAGATTTTGACTTGAATGGCTTAGGTTAGATTTTGAATGAATTTGAGTTTGATTTTTGGAATTGGTTTTGATTGTTTGAATTTAATTTTCATTTATATATGTGAATATAAATGAGAATATAAATGGATCATGAGAAAATTTCAAGGATTTGAAGTGATTTGATCGTGATCTAGGCTATGTCTATTAAAAGGGAATTTAAAGGACTTAGCAATTTTTTTTAGATTTGGAATTTAATTTTTGGATTTGATTTGATTGATTTATATTTATATTTTATTTATATATGTGAATATAAATGAGAATATAAATGAGTTATGAGAAAATCCCATGAATTTGAATTGATTTGATCATGATTTAGGCTAAGTCCATTAAAAGGGAAATTAAGGACTTAAGAAAGATTTTAAATTTGGAATTTAATTTTGGATCTGATTTAATTGATTTATATTTATATTTCATTTACATATGTGAATATAAATAGGAATATAAATGAGTTATGAGAAAATCCCATGAGTTTGAATTAGTTTGATCATGATTTTGGATAAGTCCTTAAAAGGGAAATTAAGGACTTAAAGAAGGATTTTAAATTTGGAATTTAATTTTTGGATTTGATTTGATTGAATTATATTTATATTTCATTTATATATGTGAATATAAATGAGAATATAAATGAGTTATGAGAAAATCCCATTAATTTGAATTGATTTGATCATGATTTTGGATAAGTCCTTAAGAAGTAAATTAAGGGACTTAGGAAATTTCATGAATTGATTTTGAATTTTGAGTTTAGTTTGATTGGTTTGAATTTATATCTCATTTATATATGTGAATATGAATGAGAATATAAATGAATCATGAGAAAATCTCAAGGATTTGATTTGGTTTGATCATGATTTTGGCTAAGTCCTTAAGAGAGAAATTAAGGACTTAGGAAAATTTGAACTTAGGAATTTCATTCATGGGTTTTAATCATGGATTTCAATCACATGGAGTTGATTTGAGTTTGGAGAAAATAAAATAAGATTAATTTAGAGTTTGACCTGAAGGAAGGAAGGTGAGGAATGGTTCAAGCTAAGGGTAGGTAGATTTTCCTAACATCGCTAAGGCATGACTTATTCCTATGGCTAACTCTTCTAAGTCTCTATGGCTAGGTTGAGTGTCCACGTAATAACTAGATGTGTCTTAAGATTAAGGAAATCTTAAAGTCTAAGAGTAGTTCTATGTCTAAGATGGAGGGAGTTGAGAACTCATTCTAAAAATGAGGTCAACAACAAGATCTAAAGCTCTTAAGCATATTCAAATTAATCAATTACCCCAATGATGGCTATATTCTAAAGCTCTTGGATGACGTAACCCATGTGTTGCTGATAAGAATCCTTCGAGGTTGGGTCGACTACCTCCTCTGACTAAGTAGACTAGGGATGGAACCATGGGATCTAGATCGGGCACGTCATCATTCCCCCAACCATTCGGTTTAAGCTGAAATGATGAATTTCATAATTTTAAATTCTAGAACTCCATATGCTGCTACTATATGCTACGCATTAATTGATCTAATGACTAGCCTTAATAGAAAGTTCTCTCTCACTTATTGGGAGAGATAATTAACTATAAAGGCTTGTGCCTATAGGAAACCTGGAACCATATCTAAAGTCCTCGCCAAATGAGGGTGAAATCTCTGAGTAGTGTCTTATCTACTATTCCATCCACCTTCTAAAATTACATCGACACATTCAAATCATACTCTCTTCATTCAAAATTATCGAGAGGTCGGTGGCAAATTTTCGGAGCCCACAGATTTTTTGGCGACTCTGCTAGGGACTGGTTTTTCTTTCCATCTTTGGCTAGTCAAAATTGAGCTATAGTAGTAGTGGAGCATGATAAAAATTAAATTTTAAAATTAACTATCAATGAAATTAAATTTAAGTCAATCATATTCTTATAACTAATCTGTTTATTATGTATATCGATGGATCTTCAGAACACCATTTATCATGTAGCTAGGTCGCAAAGCCAATATCTGTCTAGCTAATACTATAATCAATACTACAGATGTTGGAGTTACTATTCAATTTGATAGTGTAGACTTCTCAGCCATTGCTGTTGTAAATAATCCTCTACTTGAAGAATCAACATATTGTACACACCAACCTGTGCACGGGAGGAGAACAACTGGAATGATCGCTGCTGTTGTCGAGGTTCCTCAAGAGAGAGCCTCTGTATTCGAAGGATTGGGTTATTCTGAGGCGTCAGTCATGGAAAGAATCATCACTGGGAAGAAAGTTTTAGTCATACCTGTGAGTATGACCAATCTATCGGTTGAACCATTTGCACTAAGAAAGCATGATGCCAAAGCCTCCTCTTCTAGAGGAAAATTGAGTAGAAGACAAAGAAGGAGAAGAAATGCTGAACTGCGAGATCAACAGTTACTGCCTGAATCACTAGCCATGTGACCAGAATTGATTCTAGAAGTGAGTGTACTCACTCATAATAAGTTTGAAAATCTCAAATGGGTGAAAAGGAATTATTCTGGGCACAACAACACCAAGCTATAACCCCACAAAGGAGGCATCATTAGACTCTGTCCTCTAGAGTGCACATGGTACTGAAAGTTTTCAAGGAGAAGGGTCTTATAAAGAAAAAGTATCAATGATTGATTATCAGAGAAAATGAGATGGCTTCAATAAAAAGGTTACTCTCAGTGGGTAATGCTTTAGAACATCCTAAGTAATTTTGCACGGAGAGTATCAGGGCGAGACACCTGGACCGCATGTCTAGGAATTCATCGTCGAAAGGTCTTGACAAAAAGGAAAATAAATATGGAGGCCAAAGCCTCAAGAAGAAGTTGCGACGTAGAAGCTTTTTCATCTAGAAGCAAGCTAACCCAGAGATAGTGGGGAAAGAGAAATGCCGAACTACGTGCTCAACAACCATTGTTCAAGTAGAGAATTGTACAACCAGCTGTGAACCAGAAGTAAGTGTTCGAATCCATAATAAGTTTGATAGCCTAAGATGGATAAAGCAGAATAACTCTACTAGTCAAGTCAAATAGTCCTTCTAGACCTGATAATATCAGGTTCCAGCTTCTCCAGTGAGAAAACTCGAAGCTGTATATGCAAGAGTGCATCAGGTCCTCAAAGTTACTAAGGAGAAATGACTGGTGAAAATAAAATATCAAAGTCCTGTCATCAGGGAGGCTAGAGTTGCTTCTCCAAGAAAGCCTTCTCCCACAACCCCGATAAGATGTCTACTAATTCAACCCCACACAGTGAGCTTCAAGGTGTGACACTTGGACCACAGGTCCAAAAATCTGCCATTGAAGGGTTCCGACAAATAAGTAAGCAAATTTGGAGGCCAAAGCCTCAAAGGGAACCTGCCTTAAAGATAGACAATGACGTAACATTTGGACTATACTCCCATAAAATCCACTCTTTATGCAAAAGTATTTAGAGCTGAAGCTGTCTTGCCACTTGAAGTTGAATTACTTTCACTCAGAGTAGCCATTCAACACTATCTCACTCAAGATGAGAGTGTTTGTCTATGGATGGAATAGTTTGATGCGCTTGATGAGGTTAGGCTCCAAGCTCAATAAAATTTAGAAGTCAACTGAGCGAGGATGTCCAAAGCATTCGATCATACAGTGCGTCTTTGAACATTTTAAGAAGGAGAAATGATCCTTATGTTGATAAGACTAATTAATCCTCATCACAAGATATGCGGTAAATTTGAGCCTATTTGGGAGGGCCCTTTTGTTATTGAAAAAGTGTATCAAGGAGGGGCATACCAACTCATTGACCTAAAAGGGTGAAAGACCAATGTCATCAATTAATGGTCGATACTTTAAAAATTATTATACATGATGACTACATTCTACAAATCCCAATAATACAGAACATTTTTTAGTATATCTATTTAGGTCAACATCGTACTTCATGCCGAGATCCTAAATAAATATACTTAATCAAGCTAAAAAAACTTTTCCTTGAAAATTCCTCTTACAAGGGCATTTTTAGATCAATATATAGATAAAATTAATGGTGTATCTTAAAACCCTTTTAAGAGTACACCAATTCAAATATTGATGTATTTGCTTAATTTCATCTTGAAAGATCATCTAAATGTGCTTTAAAATTCCCCTTGCAGGAAAGAGGGCATTTTTAATTTATGTTAAGTTTATTTGAGTTGATATCGTGCTATAAGACGAGATCCTCGAATATATTCTAATTCAGGTTGACATCGAGCTTTACACCAAAATCCTTAAATATACCCATAATTGTCATTGCAAAGTTACAGGTTCTTACAAGAACAATAAGAATCCATTGCTATGCAAGAAAAGACATCCCTAAATGATAAAAATTTATCTCCATTATTTGCCAAATTTTGGAGATCAAGTTAGAAGAACTCTCAATTTTGGAAACTTCAATCAACTGAGTTGGAAAAACATTAACCCTACATCCTAAAGTCTAGGACACAGATGGGTTCTAAAGGTCGAACTCAACAAGCTCACAAATTGTCGAGTTTCTACGCTCTCCTCACTCAACAAACTACAAGAAAAGGTAGCAGTGAAAGATCCCCCATTCATTAATTTGATGACAAAATCACCAACCCACTATAGCTTAAGTAGAATACTCGAGTAGGTTCTAAAGGTCAAACTCAACAAGCCCACAAGTGGCCGAGTTGTTGACGCTCTCCTCACTCAACAAGCCAGAAGAAAAGGTCACGGAAAGAGCCTCGTTAGTTGATGACAAAACCACCAACCCACTATAGCTTAAGTCGAAGACTCGAGTAGGTTCTAAAGGTCGAACTCAACAAGCCCATAAGTGGCCGAGTTGCTGACGTTATCCTCACTCAACGAAGGCTAAAAAAAATACCGCAGTAAAAGAGCCTCGTTCGTTAGTCTGATGGCCAAATTACCAACCCACTGATAAGTTGAAGACTCGAGTAGGTTCTAAAGGTCAAACTTAACAAGCCCAAATGTGGTCGAGTTGCTGACGCTCTCCTCATTCAATAAGCCGTAAGAAAAGGCCGTAATGAAAGAGCCTCTGCTCGTCAATCCAATGATGATAACTGTTCAATCTCAAACCGGATCTAGCTTAGTGATTATAAGAAACTAAAATCCAAGAGAACTTTCTACTTGATCGATAGAACAAGACAATCTAAGAAAACTCTCAATTCAGGTCTGCCTCAAATCAATCTATATATTGCCCGCATGGTGATATCTTAATTTATTCTTAAATAACGGCCATTTAGTAAAAGAATGTAACCCATACCCAAAGGTGGAACTAAAGGAATTTCATAGTTATTCAATCTGTTAAAGCACACATTGCTAGACTGATAACTTAACAGAGACCTAGTATAAGTTGGAAGGCTAGGTCATCTATTCATACCCTTCAATGAATCTGTCAAAGTAGTAAGCATAGGATTCATGGTATACATACACTTCCTGACAAGTCAATATGGACAAATCAAGTTAGTCCTTCATCAAATCCGTCAAACTTAAAGCTTGGACAGAAGAAATTTTAAATCTGACCAAGCATAGATAAACTAATTCCCCAGCGGAGTCCTTCATCAAATCAAGCACGAAGCTAGGATTGGAGGAAACTGAAATCTGCAAGGACATAAAAGAAAGAGATCTTCAGCAAAGCCATTGAAGTAGAGAATAGATGGTGTAAGAACTCTTATCTATTCGAAAAGTCGATTATGATAAATTGGTCAAGCCCATCATTTAGCATGTCCTAAATAAGGCATCATACTAATGATAAATCTGATTAAAGCTTTGTAAGCTATTGCAATCGAAGCTAAAACGATCCAAGTTCTGTGGCCAGCCCAAAGGGACAACTAGTTTTATGCATGAATCACATTTTTTGGGGGGCATTTGTTGACCTCCACATATATGTCATAAGTCAAGTCAAGCCCACAAGCTAATTCATCAAACTTCGAAAGTGATAGTGCGCAAATCGGGGCTCAAAATACCATCAAAAATGGTTAAAATGACCTCTGATCGATGAACAGACTTCGTTGTTGAATTCAGAATGTCCAAACTGATCAGAATATAAATATTGCATGATCTAAAGATTAACAGATCAAGCGATCGATCTATTAATGTGTCGACATGCATATCGAAGAAAGAAAGCTGCAACAATGTCTAAATGACCTCGTTAATAAAATTGATCATGTCATTAGCTTTGAAACATCAAAAAATATCAAATGAGCCTATTCGCACTCAATTCAGATGAGTCTATGCAAATGTTGAATGATTGGAAGTGACAATGCATAAATTGGGGCTCAAAATGCACTGGACTTCACCGAAAAAAGTTGAAATGACCTCCAATCGATGAATGGACTTTGCCACCATGTTTAAAACATTAAAATTAGTCAGAATATAAATATTGTACAATTTAACGATCAACCGAGCGAGCGATCGAGCTATCAATGTGCCAACACGCATATTAGAGTCGGGAAGCTGTGATGATCTCCAAATGATCTTCGTTTATAAAATTGATTGCACCGTTAGATTTGAAACATTGAAAACTACCAAATAAGATTTTCCACTCAATTTGGATGAGTCTGTGAAAATGTCAAATGATCGTAAGTGACAGCGCCCAAATCAAGGTTGAAATATACTAGACGTCATCGAAAATAGTCGAAATGACCTCCGATCGATGATCGAACTTCACCATCATGTTCAGATTATCAAAATTGGTCAGAATATAAATTTTGCACAATATAATGATCAACCGATCAAGCGATCGAGTAATCAATATGCTTACACGCATATCGAGATTAGAAGGTGCTAACTTAAATCAAATGACCCCGTTTATGAAATTAATTATGCCGTTAGCTTCAAAATACCAAAATATATCAAATTAGACTATTCACGCTCAATTTGGATGAGTCTATGCGAATGTCAAGGGATTGGAAGTAGCAACACGCATTTTTAAGCTGAAATCTACCCGATTTGACACCAATGTGAACCAAATGGCCTCTGATTGTGAAATGGACTGTGTCATTGCGTCTAAAATATTAGAATAATCTAAAACTGACATATATATTAACTATATAAATAAATGTTGCACATTTAATCTTATTATAAAAGAAAAATGATTATTGAAAATTAAAACCCTCTCATATCTCACCCACACTCATCAGTTTGGCCAAAAGAAAGTTCGCAAGCCTTCGCTTGACCTCGCCTCCCATCGCCCCATCCATTTCTGAAATCGCTCCCACCTCCTGTTCGTGCCATGCTCAAAACCATTCCCTCGCTGGTAGAGCTGGTGGCTATGAGGAGAGAGGTGTACAATGACGATAGGATCATCGACATCTCCCACTACTACGGGGAGGACATGCATGGGAGAGAAGGTGGGGCGGAGACTTCTCAAATCCATGGACAACGGCTCCCGGCCAACAACTCAGATGATGCTTCCCACCCACACCGGTACCCACGTTGATGCCCTTAGCCATGTCTTTCAAAGACTATTTCAAGGTTGGGTTTTTGAAGTTGACCTGGATCTTGAAGTCCTCAATGGTCTGCATGGTTGGTAGATGTTCCAAGAGACAAGAACATAACGATGGAGTCCCCTATTCCAAGAAGAGTTTGACATGTGCTATTCAGAACACTAAATACTGACAGACAACTTATGTGGAAGAAAGAGTTTGATACAAGCTATGGTGGGTTCAAGAAGCTCGCACACTTGGTCTCCGATCTCACCACTGTAATCTTGAATCCTATCTCTGATCGATCCTCAGAGTGACGAGATGAACAAAGGATGACAAGTTTAGAAAAGGTGGATTCAGAAAAGGATTTTGAGCTCCCTAATGGATCTAACACTTCATCTTTTACAGCTTTCCTTGTCTCAGTTCTCTCTTCTATAGATTCTAGTGGCCATATTGCAGAAGAATCGAAAGAGCAACAACCAACGAATGAAGAAATTGAAACAACTTCAGAATCTGTAATAAAGGAACATAATGTGAAGAAAGGTTTACTTTCAAGAGGCAAACAGTCTGTTGGAAAAGCCATTCAGAGAATAGCACTAATTGGTGGATATAGACAAATTTCAGAGTCAAAAGTTGATGCTGTAATAAATGATTCAAAACTTGTTGACAAGAGTTGAAAATTTTTTCAGATGATAAGAGTGGCTCAAGGGAAAAATTGGTCATTACATTATAGTACTTGGAGACATGGGATATCACTATTAACCATGTACGGAAGAAGTTTAGTGGTTTGAGGACCCTGCCATACTCAATAGGGTGTAGCAGGTCAGCTCACTTGATAATTGTCATCATTGCTCATTGCAAAGGCATAACATAAAGAGACTTAAATATGTGAAAATTATATATGCTTGTGCTTCTTTCTGTAGGTTTCAAGATCCCGCTAATGCCCATTAGGGTATAGTGGTGCAGGAAGACGACTGTGGTGTCACATGACACCGTTTGATATGCTCATTTGATCGTACCGGGTAAGTAAAAATAATTACGATGTACCCTCCCCTCCCCGCCACACCGGAATGATCCGGAATCGAAGTCTCCAAATTTTGTCAAACTTTATTTTATCCTAATCCCTATGTTTGGACACCAATGCAGGTTTCAAGACCCCGCTAATGCCAATTAAGGCAGAGTGGGTGTGAAGACACTACTCGCTATGCTCATTAGGGCATACCGAGAAAGCTAAAACAGTTCCGATGCAACGCCCCTATGCGGGGATGATGCAGGAATGCTGCCAAAATTTTGACTAAAATTCAAGGCTTAAACAAATTCAAATGAAAATCATCTAAGCTTAAGTTAAACAAAAAGATATATGATAAATATGAAGATAACTGTAAAATCAAAGAGAAATATGGGGAGAGCGCTTAAAGAAAATTTTGGAAAGAATAGAACACTCACTTAAAATGCAAATAAAATTTATTGAGACTAATATTAAACTCACAAGACTGTAATTGCGATTCTCTATGGCTTAAATTAAAGTGTTAAAGCGAGTTCTTATTTCTTTGAATTCCTCAAAATTAAACAAACTTTAAGTAAAACTTGGGGAGGTAAATGTCAAACTCATAAGAGACTTGCAATAAATTTGAAGTCTAGTTTTCAAATAAATATGAAACTCGATGTGAAGTTATGGAAGAATCCATATTAGGTTTAATAGTTCTTATATGAATAAGAATGTGACTATGAAGCTAGCCAATAAGCATGAATATGGCAAAGGTAATAAGCACTAAAGTTATTATAATTTATTCCAAGTGAATTAAAAGTAATTTAAATTGAACACAGTCGAGCATGGAGAATGACGATGAAGCTTGATAATTCATTTACATTCTATAGCAAACTATAAGGGTTAATGGTTAATAAGTTAAGAAGAACTAATTGAATCTTGTGGCTTATGTTCTGTCATGTGTGAAAATGATTGAAATAGAATAAGACAAATGCAAATATAACTTTGAATTCATGTTATACTTATGAGGAGGTTACATGAAGTTAGAAGGTTAATTTTCAAATGAGATAGAGCTCAATTCAAACCCTAAAGTGAGATTCATAAAGAAAAGTCTTCTTATATTAGAATGTCTAATTTAAAATGGATTTATAAAGAAGGTTTCCATTGAACATAAAATTGGCACATATGAAATTTGTTGAGTGCCATCTTCAAGTTGAGATGAAAATCAAATTAATTTCAAAAGAGATTTTCACTAAAGACAAGCAACCTGTTGGAAAGACAATAAGCCAAATGATATTTGAGAATTGGAAAATCCATAAGTAAGCTAATTGCAATATTTTAAATTACAATCTAAATCAAAATTCCATTAGATCTGCAATTCTTTGTACAAACAGACAAAAGACGATGCTAAATCAAATTCTCTATGAATTAATGAGTTTCTTTCAATCCAAAAATTAAGGAATTTCATTCTAAATATGATTTTTTTAAAATCAATGATTTTATTAGTTAGATGGAATTATCTAACCTATAAATATTTGCATGTGCTCATACATAGAGATTTAAAGTGCAAATTTTAATGTCGGAAAAGGCTGCGTAGGCTAAATTAAAATCAATCAAATATTAATCTGAAAAATTTAATAAGATATTAGATCAATTTACAACATCTTCAACACCACTGGATTCGCAACACATCGTACAAGTGAACAAAAGGTGTTAATTAGTGCATTCTCAAATACACCCGCATGGGCTTCGACACTATGTTGAATATTTAGATTCAAGTGTTTGAGGATGCTGCGTGGGTTGTTTCCGCTTTAGTCTTAGGACTGGGTCCGAGTAAACAAAACATAAAAATTTATTATAAAAATTTCAACTTATTGAAATATCTGAGAAGCTAATTCTGTCATGTGACAGTAGATCTGATCTTTTGTTAGGAGCTAAACAGAGTTGACAAGATCTAAAGCTGTTAAGCATATTCAAATTTATCAACTACTCGATGATGGCTATGTTGAATGGTGATTTTAACTAGAGGGGATACTTCCATCAAAATGTGATTCTAATTCCAAATTAGATTAACTCAAATTAAATATTAAACTAAATGTGAAACGCCTTCCACGCCATCATATTTGCAACATATCATACAAGAGAACAAAAGGCGTTAATTAAGGCATTCTTAAATACACCCGCATGGGCCCCGACACTATGCTGAATGTTTAAATTCAAGTGTCTGAGGATGCTGCATGGGTTGTTACCTAGTTTAGTCTTAGGACTAGGTCCGGGTTAACAAAATCTAAAAATTTATCATAAAAATTCAACTCAGTAAAATATCTGAGAAGCTAATTCTGTCATGTGACAGCGGATCTGATCCTCTATTAGAAGCTAAATAGAGTTGACAAGATCTAAAGTTCTAAAATATATTCGAGTCAATCAATTAACTACTCTGATGATGGCTATGTGGAATGGTGATTTCAACCGGAGGGGATACTTCTATCAAAATGTGATTCTAATTTCAAATCAAATTAACTCAAATTGAGTGTCAATCTAAAAAATTATTTAAATGAAACTCTATCATTAAAAGTTTAAAGCAAAACTCAATCTATCCACCTTTCACAATTATTTATCAGGGGTGACAAATTAAGAAAACTCTAGCTGACAAAGGAGATAATGTCAAATCAAGTATTCTACTAAGTTCACTCTCAATCAATCTCTTGCTAAGGGTGGTCTGGTCCTTGATCATTTTGACCAAGTAGGCTCCACAAATTATGCAATTACGACCAGAGTCCTCTGATCGGGTGGTTTGGCCAATCAGGCTCCATTATGTTACGATTATGACTGTAGCCCGTATGCTCTCCAATGGCTCTGCCCTTTGAGTTGTGAATCATAGGGTATACTTGATAGAGCAAACAACCCTCTGTCAGTTAAGGTAGACTAAGCCCGTCTCCTTAGACAAACACCACCCCAGGTCTACAAGGATTTCTTAGATGACGTAACTCATGAGTTATTAACAAGGATTCTTCGATTAGGTTGGGTCAGCTACCTACTCTAACTAAGTAGACTAGGGACCACGATAGCCCGGGATGATGGAACCATGGGATCTAGATTGGGCACATCATCATTCTCCAACCGTCCTCTTTAAGCTAAAATGGTGAATTTCATAAATTCTAAATTTTAAACTCCACATGCTGCTACTAAATGCTACGCATTAAGTGACCTAACGACTAGCGTTAATCGAAAGTTCTCTCTCATCATTGAGAGGGTTAATTAACTATAGGTGCTTGCGCCTATAGGAAACCTAGAACCAGGTCTAAAGTGCTCACAAAATGAGGGTGAAATCTCTCGGTAGTATCTTATTTACTATTTCATCTGCCTTCTGAAAATTACAACGACACATTCAAATCATACTCTATTCATTCAAAATTTTCTTGAGGTCGGTGACGAAATTTTCGGAGCCCACAATGATCTCCACTTATAAAAAAAAATCTAAAAAAACTAAAAGCCTTAGAAGTAACAAGTACATCAAAAATCTTAGAAGAGAAAAACCTCAAAATGTATAAGTATAACAAAAACTACACTTTGTATATATATATATATATATATATATATATATATATATATATATATATATATATATATATATATATATATACAAATACATATAGTGGCTGAACCAAAACTCACAGAAATGAGTGGCAAAATAAAAAATAATTAAAATCTATTAAAATTTTAAATTTTAAAAGCAAAATAAATAAAAGTTTAAAAAGATTAAATTATAAATAACTAAGAACAACTTACAAATTAAGAAAAATATATTTTTTCAATATGCCTATTTTAATTAAATATTTTAAATTATATATGACACTATTTTGTATCAAAATCATCAATTATTAAATTTGCATCAAATTGCATTATAATATCCTTCTCAGTATATGTTATCATTGAGCTAAAAAAAACAGTAATCTTACCATGACAATAACATTATTGAAAATACATATTCAATCATTGCAGTCAAAATTAATAAGTAGTGCGATGATCAATCTAATTAATTAATTAATTAAAAGATATAAAATCTTTTTTTTTCTTTGCTAATACTTGAAATAAATCAAAAATTGTGAAGAGTTTTTAAAAATTTACTTTTAATGAGCTTCATTTTTAAAATGCTCTAATTAAAAGTTTATGTGCAGTATTTCTATATTCCAAGTCTTCAAGATAAATTTTAATTTCAGATTAATGAATATCATCAATTTTGAATGATAAGTATCCATATTAAGAATCTAATACTAAACTTAGAATCAATAATTCAATAATATATTCTTTAAATCTATTATTAATCTCTTGTAGTATTTATTGAAAGTGTACATAAAAATATCAACTTTATAATAATACTTTATTGTAATGGTATTCTTTCTATAATAAAAACATCTTTGATAACTAGAGTAAGAAACACTCATATCTAAAATATCAATAACTCATTTTCATAAAATAATTTCAACCTCTTAAATAAACAATACAATCTTATTTAATTCTTTTAAAATCTTAAAGAAGATGTTTGAAACTAACACACACACGCGCACGCACACACACACACATACACACATATCTTAGAAGGAGAAAGTCTCAGAAGTAACAAAAACATCAAAAATCTTATAAGGCAAAAAGTCTTAGAAGGTATGTATTTATCACAAGCATTTCAAAGTATATGCCTATAAAAGATATTAAATGTTCACTAAAAAATTTATATTTCCATTTGGAGGCAAAAATTATGAAAAGCATAAATATTTAAATTTTATGTTGAAGAGAAAAAGCTTTAAAAGATATAAAAGATAAACTAGAACCTGCAAATGGGGTTTACCACCTCCTATTCAAAACAATTTCAAACATCTATACCTAGAAGCCTAGTGTCACATTGAAGTCTAAATGCAAGATATGCATCACCTATTCAAGATAATTTTAAACCTCAATATAGAGGAGAACTAGAGTCTACATAAGAGAATTCATGGACGATTTATACAAAATAGTGCAAGAAACAAAATTTTATTAAGAAGAAGAGAATAGGAGGTGATTTTTTTCCCAAGCCTTTAGAAGATATTTGTATGTAAAAAAATGCCCCTTTAAATTCTTAAAAATAAAAAAAGAAGTGCCTCTTCAAATTTCAAAATAAAAAAATGATAAATATGTCACAGTTTTTTTATATGTGTAAGATACACATTGAAATACATGTTGACTTAATAAATGAAAATTGACAAAAATAAAAATATTTTTTTAAAAAAATATAATTCCATTCAGATTGTTATACCTTTGGATAATAAAAAGTTAATCTTTATTTTTTGCATAACTTTCAAGTGATCATGTTGACTTACAAAAATTAATATATATTTTTTGACTATATTTGACACACAAAAAGAGCAAATGATATCTCACAATAAAATTAATTAAATCACGCATGAATCTTAAGACAATACATACATTAAATTTTTAAAAATTAAATTTAAAATCATCAAAACATTGATTTTAATAGATTTATAGTCAAATTACACGTCTCGACAAGACGAGCTTACCACCACCAAGAATTGGTCGAACTAAATTCAAATGAGCTTAAATCAAACTTCAAATGTGTAATTAAAACTTTGATACATTAATAAAATGATCAAATGATCTCCAAATCTAAAATGTTTATAGTTGAATCAAGTTGAGTAGTTTGATTGGAGTAATCCAATGAACCTAAGATCAATAAAATCAAAATTTGTTAAGGTGCTTAAATTCACATGAAATTATCTATGATCAATAGAATTAATATGAACTATTAGATAGAGTGTTTTATGATTTTTGACTAAAATTATTAAAATGCTCTTATCAAAATTTTATAAATATGATTCCATTCTCATAATGAAAAAGAGAATACTAATGAAGAACTAAGAGCTAAACTAAAATGCTTGAAGTTAATCACCATCAACAAGCATCGTTGACACCACCAGTGATTGTCACCAATATTTGGAGATTATCAAAGACTAATTACAATAATACAATTGCTATAACATTATTTTAAGGTCATTGTCTAATTTTTGTACAATCACAACTTTGTAACCACATCTCCTTCATCATAATAGAAGAGTGAAGTTTTATACTCAAAATATATAGTAGATTATTTGATATGAGCTAGGCCTTATACATTAAAATTTTAGTGTATATTCTCTAATCTTTACTCTACTTTATGAATTTTTGGACACGCAACAATCGTAAAGAACTAAAATCTTGGATTCTCAAATATGTTTATTTCGCTCAAACATGATCATCTTCATTTGTTCTTTATCTCATCATCTTAGGTAAATCAACTATGTCTCATCATGTACGCATTGTTCTTGCTGTTCAATAATAATATGGAATCTTAAAAAAAATTCTTGTTGTAATGAAAGAAATCCTCTGCCTTGATAAAATAAAAAAAGAAATATATTGAAGCTAACATGTATTTTTCTTACTAATTTAATAAATTTGACTTAAAACGTTTATCATACAAAGAATATACAATACTAAGGGGCTATTTGGGATCACTTTCTATTTTTTTGTTTGTTATTTTTGTTTTAAGTTTTTTTTTTTTTTTTATTTTATTTTTGTTTTATGTGATAACAAAAATATGTTTGGTATATTTATGATTTTTTAAAAAAAATAAAAAAATAAAAAAAGATGTTTAGTTGTTATTTTTTAAAAAATTTTAATGGAAAAAAATAAAATAATGAAATTAATTATTACTCTAAGGGGCCACTTGGGACCACTTTGTATTTTTAAATTTTTAAATTTTAAAATAAAATAAAATTTTGTTTGATATTTTCTTGTTTTAATATAAAGCAAAAAAATATTTGGGGACACAAATGAAGATGATGGATATTGACTTACATATTAGTTTTATTGCTCGAATCGAATCAAATACAATGGAATCGATAATCGATGAAAGTGATCTACATAAATTACATTTGAATCATCGTCAAAATAACCCAAATAGTATTCGTTCATAAAAAGAATAACTTAGAAAAATTCAAAATATAAAAATCTATCAAACAAAAATTTTCATAGTTGATTCAATTGCACATAATAAAATTGACAAGCTACAAATGCGACATCACACAATTTGAGCAATATTATTTTGATTATCGCCGATGCTACTTAAAAAAATGTCTTCGTAAGATAAACTACATTGATGCATTTGAAACATTAAAAATGTAAAAGAAATACACTTATTTGTAGGTGTTGATGCATAAACATGAAATGTAAAATACCTATGCATATATTTAAATTTTATGAGAAAGATAAAATTTATGAAAATATATAAATATATTTTAAATAATAATTATTGATGAAGTAAGTTAAATTATTATTATTATTATTATATAATCAAATTAAATTTAATTAGAATCAATCACAAATTAATATATAAATTTAAATTTATATTATATATATAAACACACATGATATATTAAAATTAATCTACTATTATCCTACATTCAAGATAATCTTATTAGATTAAATTAATTAAAATTAATAATATTATATAATATAATTAAAAAATTTTAAAAATCAAATTCAAATTTTTAAAAATCTGAAAAGTATGACTGGGTGTTTTAAAAACAAAGAAAAAAAGGTTTTTACATGTTTTTAGTATTTTTGAAAACATAAAACAAATTTATTTAAAAATAGAAAAACAAAAATAATAAAACAGATAAACAAACATATTTTTTATTTTTTATTTTCTATTTCTTAAAAATAAAAACAAAAAATAGAAAATAAAAAGTGATTCCAAGCAGGGCCTCAGTGTCCGTGTTTATAGATTTTCAGCTTCAAATCCTTCCTAAATCTCAAAGCCTTAATCTTGTTTTGAAAGCATGTTTAGAAATTTTTTGGATCATTGCCACTTAATGTTGTTGGATAACCATGGTAAAGGAGCCATATGTTTTCTTATATTGCAGAATTTAGCACTTAAAATATTTTTAAATAAAATATATGGTTTTGAGTTGGCCTATTTATTTGTAATCCACACTTAAGACTATCAAATATTTTTCATAAATTCATAGAAAATATTTTCTATCAATTAATATACAATTTTTTATGTTTAATTGAACAATTACTAATGCGTTGAAACTTGAAATTCTCTTTATTTGAATTCATTATTCTTTGTAAAGGAAAAGAGAGTGTGATGTGAGCTTTCAATAGCCTCCCTCCATTGAACTCATTTTATCATGGAATCATTATTTGAAGTCCTTACTAGCCAAAGATTTTCCCTTCCTCCCTTCTTTATTCCACTTACTTTGGTTGATGGCATGCTATTCAATGTTAGTGTTATTTGTTATTTGGTTCATCAATAGGCTTCATCATAGTTCTAATATTTTTTTAAAAATTTTCTTCACTTAAATCTAACCAAAAGTAACCATGCAATTTTTTTTAAGGATATATTCTAAAGAGATGGAAAATGATGATATGTCTTTCTACAAAGTCTCAATGCTCAAGACAAGTTACTATTATAATATAAATTAGACTATGAAAATGAAGATACTCCAAGAATCGTACAACATTTTGGAGGTTATGAAAAAAGTCTATGATGAGCTAAGTGACAAGTTAATTTTACTATTAATTAGCATGAAAGTATAGTTTAAAAGACTTTAAAGAAAGAGAAAAAAAATCAAGAATTACTTAAGCCAATATGCATTAGAAAAGTTGTAAATCTTTTTTGATAGACAAGAGAAGATTAAAAATGTGCAACTTCAAACATTAAGAAGTCAACTTGATGCTTTGTATATCAAAGAATAAGAGTTAATCACTGATTATTTTTCTAGGGTCATTATCATTTTGAATCAACCATGTGTATATAAAATTAGCTCCAATCATTTTTAAATTGAATCAAATATTAAACAAATTTTAAGAAATTTTAAGTTATGAATATTTTTACTATCATAAATTCTTCATAATTATACCCTTCAAATACAATCTACTTTTCAAAGTAATAAAAATATTTTCATGGGTTGTAATTCTCTCATTGCTTGTATTTTTCAAACTTGAATATATCTTATGATAGTTCCATCCAAGGTCATTAAAAGTTTCTTTCTTTCTAAATATCAAAATAATAAAAAAAAGTGATTCCATTTCTACATCTATTAAAAATAACAAAAACACCAAAAAATGCTCACAATCTAGAATTTGAATTGATTTGAGTAAATTTCAAGCTTTTCTTAAGAAATAAAAATTAATTTCAAGTAAACATTGAGTTTGGCTTGACATAGCCAATTATAAAAATGAAGACATATAAAATAAGATTAAATATATGCCCATGAGGTACAAAATTTATCTCAAATTATTATGAACAATAGAGTTTACCCACTCTTATATAAGTTATAAGAAAAAAAGATGAGCATGATCTTGGTCAAAATCTCATGATATTTTTATTATTTATTATGAATGATCTGATTTATTTAGTCAAAAGAAGATAGTTGATCTGCCATAAAGTTTCTAGCTTACTATCAACTATGAGTTATCTAATGGGGGCAACCAATATAAATCAATCATAATCTAATATTGAGAGAATAGATTTGATCAAGATGCTATAGTTTTATTATTCCATATACCCTATCAGAGTCTTTACCTACTTAGTTGAGGGGTAGTTTAAGGAAGAGTCTCTGTTGCCTGAAACTGAAAGAGTATAACGATTTTTCATTTTAACAAAATTTGAATCCAATGTTTCCAAAATATTACACACAAGGAATTGAACAAAGCTTAAAATGAAACTTTATTATTTCGCATAACATGTAATAACATGTGTGTGTGTATATATATATATATATATATAATGCATGCAATAATCATAGTTTTCAACAAATACAATATTATATTTGATATGACACTAAAAATTTTACTAGAAGAAGCATTAATCTTGATGTCGAAAGCAATCTGATTCTGAGTCAAGATTAACCCATATTAAGCACTTATTGAAAATTTTGTGATATCAGTCGGCTCTTAAATATGAAGTGTTTATAGTCTAATCGTCTTGGAGTAGTCTAACAAGCCTAAGATCTCTAATTATTTGAGCATTCAAATACTTAAAATACATCAGATGATCAAGGGAATCATTTTGAGCCGTCCAATGGAGTGGTTTGAATTTTGCATATATTTACAAAAATGCCACTCTTCTAATCTATAAATAACCCCTCATTCTTCACATGAGGGGAGGCCAAGCTAAAGAGAATAGAGAGCTTTGAGGCTTGAAGAACCTCCAAGCATAATGTGCGGTCGATAGTTACCACGCTGGCGGTTATCGCCCTCGACTCGCCATCATCGTCATTGTCATCGGGTGGTCACCATAATTCGCATTGCCATGACCCATGACCACCACCGGTCCTCCCGTCGATTGAGCGGCACCGGTCCTTGCGTCGTTGACCATCGAATCACCATCGTCGCCATGCATTACCACCGCTGGTCATCGCCCGCCGCTGTCGTTGATCATCAGCCGTCACTTAGTCTGCAGCTTGTTACCCACCTTCGGATCATCGCGATTGTCATTCCTTATGTATTTATTATTTATTCGGCCGGCCGTGCATGCGTTGTTACTGAATATGGGATTTTGTTGGGCTTTCTCACTCTCGTAACAGTTATGGGAAACTTTGTACTTCAAAACAGATATATAGTGAAACATTTTACTAGGGCGATTTTTCCCTTTTTTGATTTCACACATAAAAATCTTCATTCTCTCTTCAAATATCTGTTGTGGATTTCTCAACAAATAAGGCATAAAATTTTATTCTAGCGGGTTTCTAGCACACAACAACATTGAATAAAAATAATTCGTTATTTGGAAGTTAAAAAATAGAATCAAAGATAAAGTTGATGAAAGAAAATAGTTAAAATTCAAAAACACTCAAAAGATTGAGAGATCAACTAGAAATTGAGATAAAAGCAATATGAAGCTAACCTAAGCTCAAGCAAACATCATAGATTTATTTAAAAAGAAAGTGAATAGTGAAATGGTTGGAAGCTTTATCTCTCACCGCTATTGTGAGATCAAATACACTAACTATTAACAAAAATTGCTCACCACTCAAAATAATTTAAAAGGGTGAAAAGCATACATATGTAGGCAAATGAACGGACCAATCAAATGCTTATTTGAGTTTGAGCTCATTTATCAACATTATGTTTGAGCTCGGCTTAAGATCAATTCAACATTTTAGGATTTTGTTTCTATCCCATTTATAAAAATTCTAATTATGCTTGGCTCAAGCTTGATTCAAGCTACATTTATTGGGATTATCGATCTGATTAAAAAGCAAGTCATTCAACAAAATAATGAGTTTTAATTAAGCCTTTATTGAACTTGTTCAATAGCCTGTTGCTAGGAAATATATATAAATGAGTTATATCAAATAAAACTTATTAATTCTAGAAAACAAAATTCTAAATGAAATTTAGAGTCTTAATCGAGCTTTAATTGGGCTTCTTAATGAGCTTATTCATAAGTTTTAAATAATACTATTTATGAACACGTTCAAACTCGATTATTTAATTAGGGATTATTTACAAAAAAGACATGTTCAAGCTTTCTAATTTAATTACGAAGTATTTACAAAATTCAAGCTTATTCAATTAAAATCACATTTTTGATGGAAGTATCCCCTCCGGTTGAAATCACCATTCAACACAACCATCATCGGGGTTTATGAGTTTGCTTGATCATTTAATTTATTGTTTCAGATCCTGTCGACTCTATTAGTTTAATAATAGATGATCGGATCTACTGTCATATCATAAAATTAACTTCTCAAATATTTCAATAAGCAGAAATTCTTATAATAATTGGATTTTTAGGTTTTGTTAACCAGGACACAATCCTAAGACCAAACTGGGAAGCTACCTGCGCAACCTCCTCAGACACTAAGTTTAAGCATTCACCGTAGTATCGGGGCCCATACGAGTGTTTAATAATTTAGAAAATTTTATTTCTAAATCAATAGATTAATTTCATATTTTCACTTAATTCCAACTTAGCATTTCTTGATTACATTAAAATTTGCACTGAATTTTCATCGAGCATATCTGTATTTATTGCTTAGATAATTTCATCTAATTAATGAATCATTGACTTTGAAAATTATAATTATAATGAAATTCCTTAATTTTTGGATTGAAAGAAGCTCCATAATTCATGGAGAATTTAATCTAGCATCGCCCTCTGTCTACTTGTACAAAGAATTGCAAATTCGATGACATATTTTTTAACTTTATATTTTTGATTCAAAGTATTATAACTTTGCTCATACTTAATTTGTTTATTGCATTTTTCAAATATCAACTTATGTCCATTAACAAGCTTTTAAATATTTATCAAATCATCATATTTTATTTGAATTTCATTCTTAAACCAAGCACTCAATAAATCTCCTGTGCTTTGGTTTCGTGTCCATTTATAGTCTACTTCAATTCATTTTAAAATATGCATTGCAATGTAAGAATTAAATAAAAAGGCTTTGTTTGTTATAAATTTTATTTTGGAGCTTGATTTGAGCTTCACCTTATTTGAAGAAATGACCTTCTAGCTTTATGTAACCTCCCCATAAATTTAACATTATGTTTGTATTTGGCATATTTTCTTTCAATCATTTTCATGCATGATATAATGTAAGCTACAAAGTTCAATTAGTTCTTCTTAGCCAAGTAACCATTGTTATAGCATGTAAGTGAGTTGTTTAATTTTGTGTTGCTCAATTATTATCATATTTAAATATCATATTTAGCATATATATATTTTTCTCACTTAGCTCATTCTTGTTTAATATTAATCTTCATTGAGCTCATTTAGATTCAATCTTTGTGAAATTATTTTGTTTTAAGACTTTGTGTTTTACCATTAATTTAATATCTAATTTATTTTAAATTTAAGTCCCAAAAATTTGATGAAATTTTGACAGTATTCTAGCATCATCCCCACGTAGGGGGCTACATCAAAATTATTTTGGCCTATCTATCATGCCCTGATGAGCATGACAGTTGGTGTTTTGTAGCACCTCAGCTGAATTTCAATCCCGTTATGCCCTGATGATCATAATGAGGCCTTCAACCACCTACATAAAAGTAAATATATATGCAATTTCTACACATTCAAACCTCCTCCCCTTTTTTTTTCTAAGTCTTAGATTTAGTTAAAATTTTTGCAGCATTTCGGAATAGAAGGCTTCATCTAACAACTTTGGCTTACTCGGTATGCCCTATTGAGCGTAACAAGCAGTGTCTTGCGACTCCACAACTGATTTTCATCTCGTCACGCCCTAATGAGCATGACGAGGCCTTCAAACTTACATGAAAGAAGGATATATACATATACAATTTTCACATATTCATACATTCCAACATATTCAAACTCTTTTTTTAACACATTTGTAATGAATAATGCATCGATCAAAAGTGGAAGGAATGATGGAAATGCCAGAAACATAGAGAGGAGTCTGCCTGATGATGGTGTTCCTCCTCAGTCGTGACAAAAGCAATAATCGGAAGAGTAAATCGGCGAAAATGAATAATCGGAAGAGTAAATTGGCGACTATGTGCTCGATTAGAGGAAAAATCAATAAGGGTAGCAGATTGAGGGAAAACGGGGAAGACGAGGGAATGCGAAAGAGAAGGAATCATGCTATTTGGCTTTCGGTTTTGGTGGAGATGAATGAGAGAGTGAAAGAGGAGAGAGGAGGGGGCGTGCTTGTAGCTTCAGGAAATGGACCAATAGTTTGCGACTTTTTTTGGACCAACCGAGAGAGAACGGGAGTGGGAGGAGAATGAAAGGGGGAAGTGAGATAAGAACAGGAATTTGTAATTCATGGTTTTCCTTACCATTCCCTGGTGAGGGAGTCAGATGAAGAGGGAGAGAAGAGAATCAAGCTCTTTCCTTGCGATTTGAAGGATTTAGACGAAGAGGGGGTGCGTTAGAGGAGACGATCGAAGAGGAGAAGAGGGAGTGCGGTTTCCTTGTGATTTTAAGGATTCAGATGAAGAGGGGGTGCGATTTCTTGCAGTTAAGGGATTCAGATGAGAGAATGAGGGAGATCAAGAGAGGGAGGCCTTTAGATCGTGCCTGGGTGTGAGGAGCTAAGCAAGTGGTAGGATAATTGAGTGGATTTTAGGTTTTATTTTGAAATTTAAGCTAATTAATATAATATTTTTGCTAATTAATATACTAATCAACCCTAATATGAATTTTATGATGACAAGAACATATAGTTAATTATTGATCTCATTTTTAGAATGAGTTCTCAACCCCTCCATCTTAGGCATAGGACTCCTCTCAGACTTTAAGAGATCCTTAGTCTTAAGACACATCTAGTGATTAGGTGGACACTCAACCTAGTCCTAGAGACTTAGAAGAGTTAGCCATAGGAGTAGGTCATGCCTAAGGGGTGTTAGGAAAATTTGCCTACCCTATAGCTTGGACCACTTTCCTTACTTCCTTCCTTCAAGTCAAACTCCAAATCAAATCAACATCGATCCTAAATCAATTTTAGCCTAATTGATTTTCTCCAAACTCAAATCAATGTCATATGATTGAAACTCATGATTGAAATTCCAAATTCCAAATATTTCCTAAGTCCTTAATTTCCCTCTTATGGACTTAACCTAAAAATCATCTTCAAATTAGTTCAAATTCATGAATTTTTCCCATAACCCATTTATATTCTCATTTATATTCACATATATAAATGAAATATAAATTCAAATCAATCAAATCAAATCCAAAATTCAAATTTCTAATTCAAATCCTTCTTAAGTCTTTAATTCCCTCTTAAGGACAGCCTAAAAATCATCTTCAAATCAATTCAAACTCATAAAATGTTCTCACAATCCATTTATATTATCATTTATATTCACATATATTAATGAAATATAAATTCAAATCAATCAAACTAAATTCAAAATTCAAGATCAATTCATAAATCTTTTGTAAGTCACCTTGATCCTCTCTTAAGGACTTAGCCCAGATCGTGTTCAAATCACTTCAAACTCATGAAATTTTCTCATGACCCATTTATATTCTCATTTATATTCATATATATAAATGAAATATAAATTCAAACAACCAAAACCAACTCCAAAAATCAAACCCAAATTCAACCAAAATCCAACCTAAGCCTTTCAAGTCAAATTCTTGAACTTAGCCAAATCAACTTTAAATCAAGCCAAAATCTTGATTTTTCTTCATGATTCAATCAATCCTTCAAACATGAATCCAAATATAAATACAAACTTCAATTACTTAACCAAAACTCAATTCAAAAATCAAGCCAAAATCCATTTCATGTTCACCTTTTGAACTTGAAATTGTCAAATGAATCAAAACCCATTTGACTTCAAATCACTTGCAAATGGATTTATATTTCAATCATAAGTCCATATGTAAATTCAATCAAACTCAAATCAAGCTTTGACTAAGCCATTTGACCCACTTAGGTTCACTTAACCCAAAGTGACCTAAAGTACCCTTATGTATCAAATTCTAATCCTAATCAAATTGGATTGAATCAAACTCACCTAAGCCTGTCATCATGATCAACAATTATCATGAGATGATCAATCAGCCAAATTAGGTCAAATAAGTCAAACCTAAGGGTTGACCAAGTCAATACTTAGCCAAAATGAAACCCAACATATCCAAAATCCATCATAGGCCAAATTGATTGAAATCAATGATCTAAGTTCATTCATGATTAATGTTTGAACTTGGCCAAGTCAACATTTGAGCCTAACCTAGCCCAATTGGCCACTTGACCCAAGTTGACCCAACTTGACCTAAAAAGTCAAAATATGTCAAAACTTGATCTAAGCCAAATTGATTGAAACCAATGAGTCAAATTTATTCTAAATCACTTGTTGAACTTGACCAAAGCCTCAATTGGCCAAGTAGACCTAACCTAGCCCAATTGGCCTTGAACCTAACTTGACCTAAAGGGTCATATTGAGCTAAATTCAAACTTAACCAAAATTGATTGAAAAAAAAGATAACAATCCACTTCATATGACCAACCAAACCTAACCTACCCATGACCTAGCTCAAATAGGTCAAATGGGTCAAATTGGTCAACTTGACCCATTTGACCTAAATGAAGTCATATGAACCAAATTCAAATCTAAACCAAATTGAATCAAACCAAAGTCACGAAAACATTTCAAATGGTCATATGAACTTGACCCGACCCTTGATTTGACCCAATTTGACCACTTGGTCAACTTGACCCAAGTTAACCCATTTTGACCTAAATGAGTTAATATGAGCCAAATCACATCAAACCAACTCCAAATTCAGTGAAACTTGGCCAAACCTATTTTCTCATTATATCAACCATATCCAAATTGAAATCAAGATCAAATGACCATTTTACTCCTAGGCCATAGGGTAATTTTTTGCAATTCCACTTAGAATTTGGTCAAATCCTCTTCATACCCAGTTGTCACTCTCCTAATGGATCAAGTGAACACTAGGGAGGGTGGTGCACCCAGCCCTGGGTTTGAACCTAGCTCAATGGTCAAACTGACCACTATCCTTGAAATGGCCACATGGGAATCATGCCTCCACTTGTTTTGAGCACATGGGGAGTTCACCTTCCCACTCCTCTGGCCAAACTGAACTCAATGACTCATCTAAGAGCCTAACAAACTCACTAAATCAGGGCAATTGATCAAAAATAGCAAGGAGGCTCGTGATCGTTTGATTGCCAAAGGGAGAGATATACTCCCCCTAACTTGATTTCAATAAAAGATTCCCTCATTTGATTGAAGCGTATGAAGTCAAAGGAGATTTTGCCAAGTGATCCCAAGCATCCTAGAGTGAAATCAAAATCCCATTTCTTGGTTTTCCTTAAGCAAAAATAATTGAACTCCACTGAAATTCCAACTTGCTATATAGTCCAAACCAACTCAATTCCTTCTTCAAGTGTCATCAGAGGACCAAGTTGAGCTCACCTAAACTCTTTTCCAAGCTCCAAAGGCAAAGGAAGGGTGCCCTAGACCAAAGCCAAGCTTAAGGCAAAGGAGAGTTGGTCCATAGAAGCATCCACTCAATTTCAAAGCTCAAACCTCCAGCAAAGCTTCATCTCAACCAGACGAAGCTTCTCCAAAGGAATCGAGCGTCGGTGATCACCTCTTGTGAGGTTAGCCATTTTTTCGAGCTTAATTTCAATGTGTGTTGGTCCTTTATGAAAGGAATTTTAATCCCATGGAATTTTAGCCGTTAGATGTGCTTTCCATTAGGTTAGATAGTGTGGGCTAAATTTTAGCCCAATAAGCTCAATCGAGCTCAGATCTTACTCAAGAACTTGGACGGCCTCCATTGCTCACAGGGGATAACAGGGATGGATCTCTGGCCATCCATCCGCATTTTGGATGGACGACCTAGATTAAAACATGTAATATCTTTATTTTTCTTCCTCAGATCCGCAGCTTTAATCTCAACCATCCGATCCTTGATCGGATGGCTGAGGAGAAAGCGCCGTTGCCGTCACATACGATGTGACTTGTTATACAACCCAATGCCATCGTGTAGCGCATCCGCATATGTGGCACCGACGGGATTAATAATATAATTAAGTTTTAAATAATTCCTAATTAATCACCAAACCTTCTAAAATCCATATCTAAGTGTAGAAAATTAGAAAAATATGAAATAAATTGCATATGAAAGATAATTGAACATAGAATATTTTGAAATTAATTTCAATGAATTTTGAATAGTATTTTTATCTGAATTTGGGTTTATTGGGAATATTAATTTACTAATTACCCTTTAATTACTCCTTTGATTAATCCCAAACTTTTTGTGCTTAATTAGTGGTATGACTCTTGCCTCCCCTAATGTTTTTGGGATTTATTGGTGGCTTAATTAGGGGAATTACTAGTTTATTCTTTAATTACTCCCTTAATGTAATTAAGTTTAATTAAGGGTATAATTAGTGGTTTAACCCTCTGATTGAGTCAATTAAGTTTTGATTAAGTGAATGTGAGGTTTAGGGAATAATTTTGGGATACTTTTCTTGAGATATTCCCTAAACCCCCCTTTTTCTTCCTTAATTCATTTTTAATTAAGGGTTAATTCACTAATTACCCCCTTAATTAATTTCATAAAATTCTAAAACCTTCCAGAACTTAATTAATCTATCTTGAATAGATGCTTAGGTGTTCAAGAGCCTAAGTACATTAAGAAAATCAAAACCCAACTCACATGTGTGAGAGGGGTTATGAAATTACTTAAGTTAAAATCCCTTAGTTTAATTAATCATTAATCATGAGCAAAATTGCATTAGGCCTTTTCTTCCTAGGTGCATTGAAAATTTAAATTCCTTGTGATATTTTATGTCATCTCATTGGCTCATAATTATTTGATTAAATATACTAAGGTGGTATGTAAGGTAATTAATACACTTAATTCATACCTTAACCTAATCAAAATATAAAATGGATCTAATCATCTAAAAATTGAACTTAAATATCATACACATGTGGGAATGGTTAAAAATAGTAAACTCACCTCACACTTCTCAAATTATATCAAACTCAAAACAAAACCAAACCTTCTTTAAAAATAATTTGATTTGATTTAAACTTTCTTATTTCATAAGATTATCTTTAGGAATTAGCTAGGGTAAATGTGTTTACATGCTTTCGTCATTTTAGTTCTTTCCCAACATGCTAAATGTGTATGTCATATGAATTTCATGCATTCATTCTTTTCAAAAATCAAAATAAAAGTAAAATATTTTCTTTTATGTCAAATTGCATGTTTTGACTAAAATAGAAATATGAGTGGCTGATATCACTATTAAATTCAAATTATTTTCAAAATATATGAATCAATTATCAAAACTAAAAATTTGTTACTTATATATTATTTATGAGTTTGCATGTGAGTAAAATATAAGGATGTGCTTAGTGTAGTTTTCCTTCTCCCTCTTTTAGTATAGTTTTGAATAGGATTTGGTAAAGTGTTTAGTTCATTTTAAAAGAACCTAACACGTGCCTAATTCTATCTCCTATTCATTCCTGTGCTATTACTTAAGAAGGATACCTACACTTGTACATCTAAATTGCATAAACAAAAATAAATCAACCAACACAAACTTTTGCATTCTTTCTTTTCCATTTATTTCTTTTGTACATATGTTTATATTTAAGGAAAGTGGTATATTAGTATGGAAAACCCTGGGGTTGCGAGGCTTTAAGTAGCCCTAAGTAGGTCTTGTACCTTACACCCCTAGTTAATAATGGCGTCGTACTCACTTATGCCTTTCATACATTCATGTGTGCATATGAAAATTGGATATGAAACTCTTTTTCTACTTAATGAAAATCATGCATCATAAGCATTTAAATTTTCCTTAAGTAAACTACTTAACATTCATTATAAGGTGTGCTAAATATTCTCACTTGTATGTATAGATAAGCTTAGGATTCATCCATATGCATGTTATACATGTTGGGAAAGAAATGAAGTGATGTGTGTTTTATGAATTTAGTTCACTTAATCTTAAAATGCCTTTTTTTAATAGGTTTGTTTAGAATTGATCTAAACTTAAGATTAATTAAAACATATAATTAAATATTCACTAAATAAAATTAAACATAAATCCACTTTAGAAATTACTTAAGGTAGGGAGGGAAAGAGAAGTTCTCTTCTCTCTTCCCTCTCTTTAAAACTTAGTAATTAATTGTAAGATTCATTCAAACCAAATAAAAATACAAAATAAAATCAACCCAAATAAGTAAAATAACTTAAATGAAACCACCATCTAAGTTGAACACTTTCACATTTAGAAAATACAAACCCTAAAGCCATAGTTTAGCATACCACACAAACCTTCTAAAGCACACACATTTAGATTAAGTCACCACTTCTAGCTTTAGGTTAGGGCGGTGCATGATTTAATGTTTGATTTTATTTTATGATATATGTTTTAGTCTGGATGTTATGGTAAATGTGCATAGAATGAATGATATGATGATTTAGTCTAATCATTATTTTTTGTACGGGATTATGCTTAAGGGGCATTGTAATAAATAAAAAAATAAATACTTTTGCTGTGCAGGTGCTTATACCCCTAAGCATAATCCAATAGGCTAGGTGGAATTAGTCACTCATGTGTGGGGTGATAAGTCCAATATACATGCTTGGTATTTGTGTGGTTTGTTTAGCTAATCTCTATTTTGCAGGTGTTTGCTAGATTTACTCTTCCCTTTTCATGTATTTTTGTAATTAAGATTTTGGAATATTTGTTATGGGGGGATTAGGATGAGCATTGGTAATAAGATCTTATCTTATGCACCATGTGAAGCCTTTGGAGCAACCACCTTCCAACCATCTAAAAGAAGGAACCAAAGAGGAAAGAAGAAAAGAAGAAGAAAGAAAAGAAGAAGAAAGAAGAAAAGAAGAATGAAGAAATGAAGCTTGAAGACCCCCATAACAATGAATTCCTTGCTTAATTGTACTTAATTCATTTGTAATCCAAGTTGTATAAAGGTAGAGCTCGACTATCCAATTTGTTTTCAGGTTTGACCGATGGTGCTTGACCACAAATAACCTTTTATTCTTTTGTGCCAACTTTAAAAATTGATTGATGATTTGTTTAGCTTGTGCATTAAAATGACATCCTTTTTCTAGTTTCTTCTTTGCTTAATGTATGGCCTGGATGTGGATTAGGCTCTTAGGGAAAAATAAATCTTCTATCAAATTAATCAATTCAAAACTAAAAATAAAGAATTCATAACCTCACCTAAAGCTTAGGCTAAAATCAAGATAAAAGAATTATCAACCCTTAGATGGATGAGTATTTCTTTTATAACATCATGCATATTATTTTCACTCTTGATTGGAGGGCTTCCGCCTTTGCTAGAGAAACTTGGCTTGACCTTTGAGAGCCAAAGTGGAAACACACCTCCTCCCTTCTCATTAATTTTGGCCAATAATCTTACTTCTCATGCATTAGGCATATGAATCCTATAAGCTTGGGTCAAATGATTGTCCAAAAATGAAAATAATATATAATATGACTTGCATTAGATTTAGGCCATTTGAAGCATGCCCTTACATGATCTAGTCTCTTTTGGGAGTGAGTTTAAGGACTTAGTCTATTTTTAAATAAACAACAACCTAGCCATCTTGCATAAAGCATATGACTTGCCTATATGAATTTAAAATCATAGGAGGAATTAGTTGGCAGCCACCCCCAGGCAGTTGTAAGTCCAAGAAGTCGGGTGGTTTGTCCTCTCTTATGAAGGCAAACCAAATACCCATTTTTTTGCCTTAGATTTAGGTCGTGCTTTGACTGCCAAAAACTCTAGGTTTTGAGATTGCTTCTCCCTTCTATGAGTCATAAGCATAAATCTTCACCTCTTAGGCATTTTCATAATCTTGTGTTATGGAATCATAAGTCCTAAACTTCTAATAAAAGTCAACTCAAATGAATAATTCAATTTCAAAAATATAAAGCCTAACCATAGGATAGTTTGAGATGCTTGCTAGATTTCCTAGCATCATGAACATCTCCTACTTATCTTCCTTTGGCTTCGATGATAACTCCCTCTCTTTGATCAATCTCATTTGATCTTCTAAAACAAACTAATTGATTGATAGTCCTACTTATTGAAATCTTTGGAGACAACGATCATTTACCTTAGTCGAGATTATTTCTGAGGGATCTCATTTCTTAGCATGTAATTAACTATGAGGGCTTGCCCTTATAGGGAACTTAATGAACTAGTTTAAAATAAACCCTACTTTATTTTTCCATGTAAAGTAGGGGAAGAATCTTTTGGTACATGCATACCATTGTAGTCCTTGTTGAGGTGATTAAGTCCATTGTGTGGTGATTTCTATCTTTAGAGATAGTACACCTCTCCTCAATGTCATACCTGATTACCCTCATTAAGAACATATGCAGATCTATATGGTGTCAAAAATGCATAAAAAAGAAGTATATTTCGATCTTCATTTTATCCCGCATAGAGTGAAAATGAAAGTATATTTCTTATTCTCTAGAAATTTTCTTATAAAAATTTCACCACATTAATATATATGTTAGTCTTAGGTTATTCTATGTTTACAGCATTTTGTTTCGTCGAAATTTATTTGGTTTGAGGCATAATTGGAGCAATTTAGTTTAAAAATATTCATTATCTTCCAACCTTCGGCTTGCATACTCATCAATTAATCATGAACAATCTCATTTTGATAGATTTTGATGTTTCAAAGCTAACAACATAATCAATTTTATGAAAATAGGTCATTTGGACACCATCGCAGCTTCACGATTCTAATATACGTTCGGCACATTGATAGCTCGATCGCTTGATCGGTCGATCGTTAAATTATGCAATATTTATATTCTGATCAATTTTGATGTTCTAAATGCAATGATAAAGTCCATTCATCAATCAGAGAATATTTGGGCATCATAGCCTCGACTCGATATGTCGGCGATAACTCGATGCTTTGGTTGATCATTAAATTTGCAATTTTGATCAATTTCGATGTTCTGACATGATGGCGAAGTTTGTTCATCGATCGAAGATCATTTTGATTAATTTTTGGCACCGTCGAGTGTATTTCAGTTGCACTATTGCATCCGAAGTTGATAAAATTCATCTTATAGGCTCGATTCAACTCATGTAGCATATATGAAGGTCAACAAATGCCCCTCAAAAAATGTGATTCATATATGAAGTGAGTCATGTTTGTTGAAAATTAGTTGACCTTTTGGACTGATCATAAAACTTGGATCACTTCAGTTTCAATTGCAATAGATTATGGAGCTTTGATAGGATTTATTATTAGTATGATGCCATGTTTCAGACATGCTAAACGACGGGATCAACCGATTTGTCAAGATTGGCTTATCAGATGGATAATAACTCTTCCACCATCTACTCTTTGTTCAAATGAGTTTGTTGAAGATCTCTTTCTCTTGTGTTATTTTAGATTTGAATTTCCTCTCACCCTAGATTCATGCTTGCTCGGGTTTGCTGGAGGAATTGGTTTGTTTGTTTTGAGATTGAAAATTTTTTCTGTCTTAGCTTTAAGTTTGACGAACTTGATGAAGGATTGACCTGATTTGTCCATATTGACTTGTTAGAAAGTGTATGTACGCCCTAAATCCTGTGCTTTCTGCTTTGACGAACTCGTTGAATGGTGCATACACCCTCGACAAATTATTGCAGATGGGTGGATGGATTTTACTTTAAATTTAAATAATTAATTTTATTTAATTTATATGTATATTTTTTAATTTGAATATTTGACCATTTTATAATTAATTTTAATTTTAATATATATATAATGATTTGACATTAGAATTTGAATAAAAATTTTTTTTTTATGATTATGAAAACCCCTATAGATGAAATATTCAATCAATACGGCCATCATTGGGAATAAATTTTATTTTGCTATTCTAGATCCCGTCAACTCTATTAATTTAATAATAGAGGATTAGATCCACTATCATATGACAAATAAAAAATTATTTTAATAAGTTGAAATTCTTATAATATTATTATTAGATTTTAGGTTTTGTTAAAATCTCCTAGAATCACCTTCACATCCGATACTAAGTTTAAGCATTTAGTGTGCATGTTGGTCTTAAATCATTTAATTTTATTTTGATCTTTGCTTATTAATTTAATAATAAAAGATCATCTATATTTATACTTTTAAGAATTTTTGAATTTGAGAATATTAAATATAATATATTAAATATTTTTGATAGTTACACCTTCGGTTGATATCTTGATCAACTCGACCATCATGGGAATGAGTTAGCTTGATCATTTAATTTGTTATTTTAGATCACTCATTATTAATTTAATAATAGGGATTCTAGATTTATATTATCATATTGAATATAAGTATCTTACATTTTTTTGATAATTATGACCCCTCAGTTGATATCTTTAATCACGGTCATCATTAGATATATAGTTTATTTTTATTCCTCCGTCACTCATTAATTTAATAATAAGGGATCAGTCATAACACAAAATTAACCCATGATATTTTAATAAGTTGAAATTCTTATAATATTATTTGATTTTTAGGTTTGTTACAGACCCAATCAAGACAAGAAACCTCATCCTCGACATAGTTTAAGCATTCAACGTAGTGTCGGGATCTATGTTGAGTAATTTAAAATACTTGTATGAATTTTGAAAAGATGAAATTAAATTGACTATTGCTTTATAGTTTGTACAAGAATTCATCTCTTTCAAATGATTGCACAAATTCTAAAGCACTTAAATTGAGTGAAAGCTCATTTTATGCAAAATTAATTTTAGTATCACCTTTTGTTTTTTGTATGATATGTTGAGTCGATGGTGAAAGATATTTTTATTTTAGTTCAATCATTTGAAACATCCATATTTTTTTTTAATTTGGAATTCATTAAATTTATAAGTTTTAATGAAGTTTGATTTATTCTTATTGTTGAACTTTCAATTCTTTAGAAGTTCATCATGTTTAGTTCAAATTTAATTTATGTTCAATTCAAATCTAATTAATCATCTTAAAGTTTCACATCAGTTTGAATTTTGGATCTGGCCCTCCCCATATAAGATGATCAAATTTGTCCCATCATTGAGCATTTGTGTCTTTACGATCTTTCGTGATATTCTAAATATTCTCTGTGAGTCTTCTATAATTTGTTGATTTTAATTTTGAGCTTAGAGTTCATTTTGCATTAAATTAATTAAGTCCCATTAATCTTTTGGTAGCCTCCGTCTTCCCCTATTTACATTGAGTCTATTCAATCCGTCATTCGGCATGCGATTATGTCTTTTCTTTCGATCTTACACGTTGTTCATTGAGCATAACGATCTTAACATCTTATGGATCATATCTTAAAACCAATCCACTTGTTTAAGATAATACTTTTCAAATCCAGTTTCTCCATTCTTGAAGAAGGGCGGAAACTTTTGATGATTCTTCTCAGTTCTTCTCATGTCAATTTGAAAGTGACGGTTAGTGAGAACAGTTATAAGGACTTGTTTGTTAAGATCCGACAAACAGCAAAGGTTGTAGTACTCCACTCAGACATTCCCGACATAAACATGAGCACATGGAATCACAGCATCTTCAAATATACGATTGGACACTCTTCGTCACCTTTTAGTAACTCTTCCACAACTTAGAACCTATGTCTTGATGCAGCACTAGAATCTCCTCCAACAACACTCTTGCCTTAAAATGCTTTGCAAGCTTGATAAGATCTGTGAACTCTTTTGTATTACCACGACTCATCACGAGGAAAGGATGATCACAACACCAGGACGTAATATCAACTCTAAAATTAAAGCATAATTAAGAAGTACTCATCCTTGCTCAACAAATTGATCAAATTTCACCTTGGATCTTTTGAACGAAGCCGTATAGAAGTCCTTTTCATCTTCAGTTAACTCACAATAAGTTATTCTAACATTTGCTAGCAGAAAAACAATTATTGGCCTGCCATCCCTATCAGTGCTCAGTTTATTTCTTCATAACATTATAGGCTTAAGTACGGTTTGTAACAGCTTTAAGCTGCATTCATCACTTACCTTATAAGGCTTTTGATGAGCTTATTCCACAAAGCCCAATATCCCCAAGGCTCTACCCATAGGAATCGAAGAAGGCTGTATAGGTCTTCCATATAATTAGATTACCACCTCCAACCAATATGGATTTTGATTTCCATAAGTTGTTAAGGCTAGAGATGCTTTCATGCAGATTTTTTTGAAGAACTGTACAACTTATCAATAATGTCATGAGTGCTATTATCTTCATTGGAGGCCTGAATTGAAGGACAAGTAGGTGATCTCCCTTTCTCAAGTGAGCAAGCATAAGAGCTAACCTCATTATGGTCTTAATCCCATTGCATCTGCCAAGATTCCTCCTCTTGCAATTTGTTGGGTTCTAATTTTGGAAGAGGATAGCAAGTGCAGGAAATCAGAGGAGAAATAAGAGAGTTTGATGGACTTCTACTTGCGAAGACGGGGCTTGTTCCATGTGAAAAGGGGAAGCGGGGTTGGCTTTTGGCTGTTGCTGACTTTCAAAACAAGAAAATGAGAGGCCTAAGTTTACGTGAAAGGAGAGAAGGCAGCCTTATCGCATTAGCTTTGACTTAGAGTGCTCTCTTTGGACGTGGCTGGAAATGAGCTTTTGCAGTAGTTGGTCATGCGAAGATAGAGGTCTGCAAGCTTGCCTTCGATGGAGGTAGATAGCACTAGAGAGAATACCGACCCCTATGTGAAGTCCTTCGGCTGGCTTCCTACTGAGGCATCCGACTGGTTGAGTCTGTAATTGAAAGCATTATATATTTTTCTGATTACTCATGTGGATTGATATGGGTAGGTGGCGTTGACGGCGGATCATTGGCTAGCTTGGGCGGTGCAAGTATGGGCACTGGAGGCTATCACGTGAAGAAGTATGGGGCTCTTCCAATAGTTTAGGTGGTTTTAAAATCTTAAAAAGAGAATTTCAATAATAATAATAATAATAATATATATATATATATATATATATATATATATATATATATATATATATATATATATATATATATATAGATATATATTAGCCTGCATGCTACATAATCATGATAATAAATGGAGAGATGGGCTTTGGAACTCCTCTTTTGTTTATAACATTGCTATTAAAAAAATATAATATTAACATTAATATAAATACTAATATTATATTAATTATATGATTTTAATTGAATAATTTGTAAATATTTATTTTATTCTTATAAATTATGATCATTCATTGTATTTAATTTTTTTAAGGGCTTCCCATGCAAATAAATTTTTTTATTTTTTTTCCTAGTGACATAACTCAAGTAATATGAGTGTTCACTTTTGATAATTTTGATGCTCGGATAATTTGTAGTCTGCTAGATCTCATTTGATTCAATTTACTTGGTTCAATTGCATTTGTCGCTTTTCTACAGACATTCAGACTTCTTAAGAATGATCTCGATAATCTCATTTAAGTTTTGACATTTTGGCCTTGACAATCAATTTCAAAAATTGAGGTCATCTGAGCATCTCCGTAGCCTCCCGACCTCGATATGCATGTAGGCATGTCGATGAATTTTATTCTTGATCAGTCAACCGTCAAATTGTGCAATATGTGTATTTCAGTCAATCTCGATATTAATGCAATGGAGTCGTTCATCGAGATCATTTTGATTAGGTGATGTCCCGGTGTATTTTAGCTTTGATTTGGGTGATATTGCATGAGTCATTTGTCCCATCTAATTGACTTATGAATCATATGTGGAGGTCAACAAATGCCCTTCAAATGTGATTCATGCATGGAGGAGTCATGTTTGTTGAAAACTGATTGACCCTTTGAGTTAACCATGGATCTTGAATCACTTCAGCTTCAGTTTCAATAGCATATGGAGCTTTGATAGGATTTGTCATTAGTATAATGTCTTATTTTGATCAAACTAAATGATGAGATTAACCAATTTGTCAGGATTGACTTATTAGATAGATAAAAATTTCTTCCACCATTTACTCTCTGCTTCAATTAGTTTATTGAAGATCTCTTTTTTATGTCATTGTAAATTTGGGTTTCCTTCAACCCCCTAGCTTAATGCTTGATCATATTTGATGGAGGAATTGATTTGTTTGCTTTGAGATTTGAAATTCCTTTTGTCTTAGCTTTGACAAACTTGATGAAGGATTGATCTGATTTGTCCATATTGACTTGTCATGAATGATAAGAGCTTCTTCCACCATCTACTCTCTGCTTCAATGGGTTTGCTGAAGATCTCTTTTTATTATGTTATTATAGAGTTGGTTTCCTTCGACCCTAGCTTCATGCTTGATTAGGTTTGATGGATGAATTGGTTTGTTTACTTTAAAATTTGAAATTCCTTCTGTCCTAGTTTCAAGCTTGATGGACTTGATAAATGATTGACCTGATTTGTCTATATTGACTTGTCAGAAAGTGCATGTATATCTTCAGTCTTGTGCTTGCTGTTTTGATGGACTCGTTGAAGGGTGCATACAGATGACCTACCCTTTCGGCTTATATTAAGTCTATAATATTGAGTTATTAGCAATGTGCTTTAAATAACCACAAAATTACTTTAGTTTGGTCATTACCTTTGTGTGAACTATAAAATACTTCCTCGATCCTCACTTTCTACTTTGGCGACTTGATGAGAAAATTGACATTGATTTGGTGCATGATCGGTTTGAAAATAGATTGGGATATCACCTTATATGTATCTGATTAATTTGGTCATCAAACTAATGAACATGACTCTTTAATTGTAGCCTTTTCTTACGGCTTGTTGGTGAGGAGAGCGTCGGCAACTCGATCATTTATGGGTTTGTTGATTTCAACCTTTAGAACCCATCTATGTCCTAGACTTGAATATGTAGGTTGATGCTTTTCAACTTAGTTGATTGAAGCTTTCGAAGTTAGTAGTTCTTAACTTGATCTTTGAAATTTGATGGATATTGAGAGAAACTTTTGATATTTAAGGCTATCTTCTCGCATGGACATGGATTCTTCTTGTCCTTGCAAGAGCTACAACTTTAATAATAATTATAGATATATTCGGGGATCTCAATAAAAGCTTGATGCCAACCTAAATATATATACAAGAATACCTCTTGCTTCATAGAGATGGTTGAACAACCTTGATCATAAAAAAAGGCTCACCAGGATTGCAAATTAGTTCAAAAATACATTACAAAGCTTGATTTCCTTTTAATGCAAAATGGACATGTTATGTTTTCAATCATAATATGTATCTATCTAAGGATCTAAAGCATGATATCAACTCAGATAAACATATAAAATTCCCTATCTACAGGCTTTTGTATGCTGAGAGAATTTGAAATATCTTTGGTCTTATGCTTTTATGCTTTTGGACTTGTTGAAGATTCTTGAAATTTGAAATTTGTATTATCCTCCTATCGACTTTGTACCTTAGTGGACTTGATGGAGTTGATGACTTATTAGTGAGATGAACATCTTGATCTTATGTTTTATGCTTTGATGGACTTGTTGAAGACTTTATCTCAGGGATTTGTATCTTATATTTTCTTCTATCCTGGCTTTGTGCTTTGACAGATTTGATGGACGAAATTTCTCAATTGTCTTGAATACTTATCAAGTGATACGAACTTACCTTCTGCCCTAGCTTTTTTTGCTTTCGTGGGCTTATAGAAGGATGCCAACAGTGACGCCCTCGAGACTGTTGGGTCAATGGAAATATTCATCGTCTATGCTTTGCATATGACATGTATGATGATATAACTCCTTAGTTCGACCTTTAGCTTTATGCAACATTGGGATGACTTCTTTGATCCTTTGCTTTTTTCTTGGTTAGACTTCAAGAAAGAATTTTTTTCGCTTTGCTTAGACTTATTGAAGGAGTTAAGATTTCATATTTTCATTGATATGAACTTGGCTTAGTGCCTTCTTGAGTAAGGAAATTTTGTTGGATTTTGAAAATGACCTTATGACCATTGAAGATGATCTCGGTTTGGGCCATTGAACTCACCAAGATGGAAGGATTTGAGAGTTTTAGATGCTCTTGTATTTGAACTAATGATGTTGAGGATCTCTTACTATGGACTTTGTGGCATGTAGAGTGCAGACCTATCAACCACTTGGCCTTTGGGCATGTTGAGTCCTACACCCACTTGAGCCTTGGACTTGAGCAATTGATGGAGGATTTTATCATCAGGCTAATGAAATGAGATATCTCTTATTATGACCTTTGTGGCTTCTTGAGTAAGCAGACACGTGTGCCATATTTGGGCTTGTTGAGTCCGACCTTATGCACCAACTCAATAGATTTGATGTATTGATGGAAGATGTGTTTTAACTTAATTTTTTTTACTTGTTTGACTTGAAAATTTCTCTTTTGGTCGTAAGATTTTAAGACTTGTGAACTTTGAATATATAATTTGAATATGTATATGGGGATCTCTTTAGGTCATGTCAACCCAAATACAATACAAAGGCCCCCTATTTCACAGGGAGAGCTTGACATTTTGCTATAAAATTTAAAAATGGTCAATGTCTGATAGGGCGATATTTGCTTAATTTCAGAAATGCATTCTTGTGCTACAAGAGAATTTTCAAGCAAAACTTATATATGTAATGATGGTGAGGAATAATTGGTCTTCTCAGCGCCATGACCGGTTCCCCTTTCTGAAAAGTTCGAGGACACACCGTATGATCGAATGCATTCTTGTGATTATATTTTTATGAGTAATACTTTTTTAAATATCAACCATTGATTGACGACATTGGTCTTTCACCTTTGAAATCAACAAGCTGGTAGGTGACAGGATCCCCCGGATGACTCTCTAAAGTGTCGACCGTCAAAAATTTCATCACATATGACCTTTTTCTTTGGTACCCATTCTTGACGAGTTTTATTTATGGTGGATCTCTATGAGTACAGTCCATATGTCACACTACTATCTTTTTTAAGGTAGTTTCACTTCGAGACTTTGTCCTCTAAATTTTCTTACCTTTTTGTCAGGACTTCTACAGCGGATTCTTAGACCTGTGGTTAAAGTGTCACTCCTCAATACTCACCATGAAAAACTTGAATTGGTTGACATCTTGTCGGGGTTATAGGAGGAGATCTTTTTAGAGGAGCAACTCTAGCCTCTCTGATGATAGGACATTGATATTTTTTTTCATCGATCCTTTCTCCTTAGCAACTTTAAGGACTCGATGTACTCTTGCATATATAATTTCGAGTTTTCTTATTGGAAGGCTGGAACCCTAATGTTATGGTCCGGATTTGATTTGACAAGTAAAATTCGCTTTACCCATCTTAGAGTCACTTGTCATGGGTTGAAACACATGCTTGATTCCGGTTATACAATTTTTTGAACAATGATTTGTTGAGAAGCCATTGCATTTCTCTTCTCCCACTACCTTGGGTTAGCTTTCTTCGGATGAAGAAGCTTTTTCGCGTCTACTTCTTCTTGATGCTTGACCTCCACATTTATTTTTCTTTCTACTGGGACCTTTTTGGTAGTGGATTCTTAAACATGCGGTTCAGGTGTCATGCCCAAATGTTCACCATGCAAGAATTACACAGGATGGTCTAGAACATTACCCATTAAGAGAAGCCTTTTTTAGTGAACCTTTATCTTTTCTCTAATAAAGGGAATTTATACTTTTCTTTATAAGACCCTTCTCCTTGACAACTTTAAGCACCCTATGCACTCTGGAGGACAGAGTCTCAGGATGCCTCCTTGCGAGATTTGAGCTTGGTACCATTTCTCCTAGAATGATTGCTTGATACCACCAGTAGAGATGTTCCTTTTCACCCACTTGAGATTTTCAAACTTGTTGTGAGTGGGAATACTCATTTTTGGCATTAAGTCTGGTCACATGGCTAGTGATTGTCGGCCAATCTTTGAGCTTCAAGCATTTTTTCTCTTTTTTTCATTTACTCAATTTTTCTCCAAAAGAAGAGGTTTCAGCATCATGCTTTCCTAGTGCCAAAGGTTCAACTAGCAGAGTGGTCACATTTAGAGGTATGATTGAAACTTTCTGCCCAGTGATAGTTCATTTCATGATTGACACCTTAGAATAACCCAATTTTTCGAATACAAAGGCTCTCTTTCAAGGAACCTTAGTAGCAGTAGTGGCCATTCCAGTTGTCCTCCTCCTCCCCTGCACAGGTTGGTATGTACAATATGCAGGTGCTTCAGATAAAGGATTATTTGTAATAGCACTTGGAAAGTCACTACCAAATTAAATGACTACATCCCAATATACAATATTAACTGACGGATGTTGGCTGCTGCATAATGAACAGTGTGCTCCATCTTTACAAATGAAAGATGGGGATCATTAATCATTAATTGATGCATCACCCCACACTTTCATAATGCAGAGACATAACAATGAACTGATATAGAGAATAAGCAGGTCAGTCATAAGAATATGGTTAATTTAAATTTAATTTCATTGATAATTAGTTTTTTTATTTCAAATTTTTTATACTCCACTATTTCTATAGCTCAGATTCGATTAGCCAAAGATAGAAAGAAATCATCCTCTTAGTCGTTAGAAATCTATGAGCTCCAAAATTTACCCGACCTCGATGAAGAGTATGATTTATGCTTCGGTGAAATTTTCAGAAGGCAAATGGAATAGTAGATAAGACACTACCTAGAGATTTCACCCTCATTTTTTGAGGACTTTAGATCTGGTTTGAGGTTTACTATAGGTGCAAGGACCTATAGTTAAACACCCCTCCCAATTATGAGAGAGAACTTTTGATTAAGGCTAGTTATTATATCACTAAATGCATAGCGTATAATAATAACGTTTGGAGTTTTGAAATTTAGAATTTATGAAATTCATCACTTTAATTTAAAGCGGATGGTTGGGGGAATGATGACGAGCCCAATAAGATCTCATGGCTTTGTCATCCCGGGCTATCGTTGTCCCTAGTCTACTTAGTCAGAGGAGGTAGTCGACCCAACTTGACTGAAGGATCCCTGTCAGCAACCATGGGTTATATCGTCCAAGTAATCCTTGTAGACCTGGGTGGTATTTGTCTAAGGAGACAAGCTTAAGTCCACCTTAGCTAATAGAGGGCTTTTTGCCCAATCAAATATATTCTATAGTTCCGCATCAAAGAGCAAAGCCGTTTGGGGAACATCAGTGCGGCAGATGTAATTTAGTGGTGTCATTTTCAAGCCATGTTAGAGCTTGTAACGTCATTTATGTGATTTCATTTTTGAAAAATCAAGCGGACAGAGGACACGGGCCACGTCCTTACGGGCTTAAGATTATTTGTGTGAGAAAATAATTATATATTTGATTTGACATTGGCTCTTTGTGATCAAATATTTTTTAAATTTGTTACCTTTTACAAATGGTTGGATGGGTGGATGAATTTTACTTTAAATTTAAATAATTAATTTTATTTAATATACATATATATATACATATATATATATATATATATATATATTAATTTGAATATTTGATCATTTTATAATTGATTTTAACTTAAATATATAATGATTTGACATTAGAATTTGAATATATTTTTTATTATGAGTATGAAAACCCCTCTGGTTGAAATATTCAGTCAACATGACCATCATCGTGGTATATATTTTATTTTGATACTCTAGATCCTACCGACTCTATTAATTTAATAATAGAGGATCAGATCCGGTATCATATGACAAAATTAGTTTCTCTGATATTTTAATAAGTTGAAATTCTTATAATATTATTATTAGATTTTTATATTTTGTTAACCCTCCAAGACCGGAATGACCCACAACATCCTTACACTAAGTTTAAGCATTAGTGTTGAGATGTGGGCTTAAATCATTTAATTTATTATTTTAGATCTTGTTTACTCTACTAATTTAACAATAGAGGATCAGACCTAGATTTATATTTTGAGAATTTTGAATTTGAGAATATTGAATATAATATCTTAAATATTTTGATAATAGTTATCCCTCTAGTTGAAATCTTCGATCAACTCTATCATTAGGAATGAGTTAGCTTGATTATTTAATTTATTATTCTAGATCCTATCGAATATTAATTTTTTAAAATAGAGGATGAGATTTAGATTTATATTGTGAGAATATTGAATATAAATATCTACACATTTTGATAGTTATGACCCCTCCAGGTTGATATCTTCAATCAACTCATCATTAGTATATATATTTTATTTTGCTATTCTAGATTCTTCTATTAATTTAATAATAGATGATCAATCGTCATATGACAAAATTAGCTTCTCGATATTTTAATAACTTGAAATTCTTATAATATTATTATTATTAGATTTTTAAGTTTTGTTAACAACTTAGTCTAAGACCCAAAATCAACCGCAACATTCTCGGACCAGTTTAAACATTTAGCATAGTGTCAGGGCCCATGTAGGTTATTTAGAATATTTGTATGAATTTTGAAAAAATTAAATTAAATTGACGATTGCTTTATAGTTTGTACAAGAATTCAACTCTTTCAAATGATTGCACAAATTCTGAAGTACTTAAATTGAGTGATAGCTGACTCTATAATTTATGCAAAATTAATTTAGTATCATCTTCTATTTGCTTGTATAATGTGTTGTGAATTCGGCGGTGAATGACATTTTTACTTTTGTTCAATTATTTGAAGTAACATCCATATTTTTTACATTCAGTTTGGAATTCATTGAATTTATATGTTTTGATGAATCTTGATTTATTCTTATTGTTGAACTTTCAATTCTTCAGAAGTTCATCATGTTTAGTTCAAATTTAATTTATATTCAATTCAAATATAATTAATCATCTTTAAGTCCCAGATCAGTTTGAATTTTGGCAGCCTCTCAGCATTGTCCCCACATAAGAAGCATGAGCTATTCGACCTTCCCGTTAACGAGGATAACGTTTATCTTGTGACACTTCTATGATCTTCTACAGTAGCTCTCGGCATAGGTCTTCATATAATTTCAATTCGATTTTAATTTTGAGCTTAGAGTTTATTTTGCATTAAATTAATTAAGTCCTCTAGTTTGAATTTTGGCCTCATGTACATAGGGGTTGCATTTGTCTATTCAACCATCCCTTATTTCGCATAACGGTTAGTGCACTTTGGTCGTGGTCTTCTACACGTTAGCTCTATTGAGCATAATGGGTCTTCAAACACCTTGATAGTGGGATTTGTAGGAGGTCTAAAAAAAGCAGTCCACTGTCTAAAGATAATACTTTTCGAACCACAACCATGAAGTTTCTCTAGTTCTTGAAGAAGGGTAGAAACTTTTGATGATTCTACTCAATTCTTGTCAATTTGAAAGCTACGGTCAGTGGGAGCAGTTATAAGGTCTTGTTTGCTAACAGAAGTCTGACAAACTTGGCAAAGGCCAATTGTACTACTCCACCAGCTGGCCAGGAGACATTCCTGACATAAACAATGAGCAGATGGAATCAACACAACATCTTCAAATGCTTCAAGGTAGATTGGACACTCCCCTTCTTCACCTTTCGCAACTCTTCCACAACCTCCATAACCTATGCCTTTAATGGGCAGCACTAGAATCTCCTCGAACAACACCCTTATTGCCTTTAAGAAAATGCTTTGCAATAAGATCCGCAAACTCTTTTGTATCACCGACTCATCACGAGGAAAGGATGATCACAACACTGATGAAGACGTAATATCAACTCTAAAATTGAAGCATAAGAAGTACTCATCCTTGCTCTACAAATTGATCAAATTTCACATTGGATCTTTTAAACAAAGCCTCATAGAAGTCCTTTTTAGCTTCAGTTAACTCACAATAAATTACTTGAACATTTGCTGGCGGAAGAATAATTATTGGCCTGCCATCCCTATCAGTGCTCAATTTAGTTCTTCTTAACATTATAGGTTTCAGTATGGTTTGTAACAACTTTAAGTTGCATTCATCACTTACCTCATAAGGCTTTTGATGAGCTTATTTCAGAAAGCCCAATTTTCCCAAGGCTCTACCCATAGGAATCGAAGAAGGCTGTATAGGTCTTCCAGATTGTTCTGGATGGGAGTCCCTATAAGACACGATCTTCCGTCAGCAGACAGAGCTGGAGCAGTAATAGAAACTTGGCTCTTTGACGATTTTATTATGTGCGCTTCATCTAGCACAATTCTGAACCATTGAACTTAACAAAGATCGCCATTGTCTTCAGCATTCTCAGTTGAGAATTATGATGCCAGAACACCATAGGTAGTAAAAAACATCACTCTGTACAAGAATCTTTGCATCTTTTAGTCTACTCTGTCCATAATGAACATAAGGAGAAAGGAAACCTTTTTTTCGCATGTCTCAATCTCAGTCTTCCACTGGCCTAACAGTGTCATAGGACAGATAATTAGATTACCACCTCCAACCAATATGGATTTTGATTTCCACAAGTTATTAAAGTTAGAGATGCTTGTATGCAGCTTTTTTTGAAGCACTGGACAACTTATCAATAATGTCAAGAGTGTTATTATTATCTTCATTGGAGGCTTGAATTGAAGGACAAGTAGGTGAATTGAAGGACAAGTAGGTGATCTCCCTTTCTCAGGGTGAGCAAGCATAAGCATTAACATCATTATGGTCTTGCTTAATCCCATTGCATCTGCAAGGATTCTTCCTCTTGCAATTCGTTAGGTGCTAATTTGGAAGGGCAAAATTTTTAAAAAATTTTAATTAATAATTTAGGCATCAAAAAATTTTTTTTATAAAAAACCCAGTTTAGACTACTAGCGGATTTTATTTTTTTTCTTCGGTAGGAGAGAGAGAGAGAGAGAAGAGAAGAGGAGAGAAGAAAGAGAAATTATATATATATATATAAAAAATTAATTAAATAAATAAATAAGATATATATGCATTAATAATTAAATAATTAAATATATAAATAAATAAATAAATTTTTAATAAATAAATAAATAAATAAATAATTTTTTTTATTTGCATGTTTTTCATTTGCATTAATAATTAAATAAATAAATAAATAATTTTTAATAAATAATTAATTAAGTACATATATATATATTTTAATATATATATATATATATATATATATATAAATAATTTTAATATATATTTTGTGATTAAAGATGAATTATTATTTTATATATTTATATTTTTATATTTTTTTGTTATTATTATTATTGTATATTTTTTATACTTTTATATTTTATATTATATTATATATTTTTATATTTTTATATTATTTTATATTATTTATATTTTATTATTTTATATTTTTTGTTATTATTATTATTTATTTTAGATTTTTATATTTTATTTTATATATTTTTATATATTTTATATTATTATTTTAATATATAAATATAATATTTTTTTATATTTTTTACTTTTAATGCATATATATTTCCATTGATTAAAGATGAATTATTATTTATTTTACTTATTTCTTTTTTTTTTTTCTTTCTTTTTAATTTATAAATCTTCATAATTTTAATAATTTTATATATTATTTTCTTAATTTATAATATCAAAGTTATTAAAATTATAAAAATTTATAAATTAAAAAAAGAAACAAAAAAGAAATAAGTCCAAAATAATAATAATAATAATAAATATAAAAATATAAATATATAAAAAATAAATAATAATTCATCTTTAGTAACCTGAAATATATATGCATTAAAAATTATTATTTATATATATATATTTAATTAATTATTTATTAAAAATTATTTATTTATTTATTAATGTATATAAAAAACACACAAATAAAAAAAATTTTATTTTTTTATTTTTTTATTTATTAAAAATTTATTTAATTATTAATATATATATATATATATACTTATTTATTTATTTAATTAATTATTTATTTATTTATATATTCTCTCTTCTCTCCTCCGTGCGCACACACTCTCTCTCTCTCTAACGAAAGTGAAAAACAAAAACAAAAAATTCGCGCCAGTGACGTGGTCTCTACGTCGGCATCTATTTTCATAAAAAATTTTTTTTGCTGCCTAAATTGATAATTAAAATTAAAAATGTGCCTATTTTAAAAATTTTTCCAATTTAGAAGAGGAAAACAGTTGCAGAAAATCAGAGGAGAAATAAGAGGAGTTTGCCAGACTTCTACTTGCACGAAGACGGGACTTGTTCCATGTGAAAAAGGGGGAAGCGGGTTGGCTTTTGAGCTGGTGCTGTTGCCGACTTTCAAAGCAAGAAAATGAGAGGCCTAATTTTACGTGAAAGGAGAGAAGGCAGCCTTATCGCGTGACCATCTTTGACTTGGAGAAGAGCTCTCTTTGGACGTGGCTGGAGATGAGTTTTTGCAGTAGTCGGTCGTGCGAGGATAGAGGTCCGCGAGCTTGCCTTCAATGGAGGTAGATAGCACGAGAGAGAATACCAGCCCCTATGTGAAATGCTTCAGCTGGCTTATTACTGAGGCATCCGATGGGTTGAGTCCAGAATTAAAAGCATTATATTTTTTCTTATTACTCATGTAGATTGATATGGGCAGGTGGCGTTGACGGCAGATCATTGGCTAGCTTGGGCGGTATAAGTATGGGCACTGGAGGCTGTCACGTGAAGAAGTATGGGGCTCCTCCATTGGTTTAGGTGGTTTTACACAGCTCAAAAAGAGAATTTAATAATAATAATATATATATATATAATTAGCCCGCATGCTACATAATTAAGATAATAAATGGAGAGATGGACATTGAAACTCCTCTTTTATTTAGGCAAAATTTTTAAACTAAACCTGATTAGTGATTTAATTAGCTAATTAGGCAGGATAAAAAAAAAATTAACAAAATAGGCCTAATGCGGTCGTGGCGATGCCGGTCGGTGATCACCGGCTAACTTTTAGGCGAAGAGCAAAGCTCTCGGGTTTCTATTTTCGTTTATTTTGCTCATCTTGATCTAAAGTTAAAGCTTTTTTGTGGGATCCACCGGCAGAGTCGCCAGGCCAAGGTGGTCGGTCGAGAAGTCGCCGGAAAATAACTTGGAAGGTTTATTTTCGATTTAGGTATTTAACTAAGCGAAGAAGAAATGTATTTTGTATGTGTTTATCTAATTGGTTTAGCTAATTGTTATGATATTAATAAGAGATCTGTGATAGATCGAAATTATACGCTTGATTTAGGGTTTTGAAATCACTAGTTGTTCTTGCCATTTTGTTTGGTTAATAGCATCATTATGAGAATATGAATCATATTATGTTATTATAGAACAAAGTATAGTCTCTCCTTGAATATGGTAGATCTAGTAACTAAATTTTTTTTTTTATCGTGATCTAGAAAAATTAGGAAGTGTGTATGTAGTTAATTTTAGGGTTTATGAGATCTGTCGATCCAAAATGTCAATTTTTATTTAGGAAAGCTTCATTTTTTTTGCATAGCTTTTTTTTTTTTTAGGAAATGTGTATGTGTAGTTTAATTTAGGGTTTAGGTGATCCGTGATCGAAATTTGTAATTTTTATGTAGGAAAACTTCATTTTTGGCAATGTTTTATTTTTTTATTTAGGAAATGTGTATGTGTAGTTTAGTTTAGGGTTTAGGAGATCGTGATACATCTGAAATTGTGCATCATTTTATGTAGGAAAGCTTAATTTTGTGCAATGTTCTATTTTATTTAGGAATTATGTATGTGTAGTTTAGGGATGTTTTATTTTTGCTTTCAAAAGAGAATGATTGGATTTGGATTTTATTTATCATATTACAGTGGATTCTATTTGTTTAGGTGAAATATTAGGATCGAGTTATGGCTTGAATCGTAAGTATTTCATCATCTTTGTCATATATTAATCTTTGTGCATAATAGGTAGCGTCAATCAGGTTTTACAAGATGAGTTGAGATAGTGTATTTATTGTTCTTTATTATGATGGTGAACTCGAGTAAGTGATGAGTTCATTCCAACATATATTGGTGGGAGAATTAGTCCAATCAAGTTTCTGACGGATTAAATTTGAGGAATTACAGAGAAAAGTTATGAGGTCGTTGAAGTTAGATCCATCAAGATTCTCTGTCGGTGGGTCGTTTTCTGTTGGGGATTTGTTTGACACACATTAATGATGATGAAGTTTGTGAGACTATTATTAATGCAACATGTTCTCTGTGGTGTATGTTGAATAAACTACGTGGAGATAGATTGGTTAGCAACGAGTCGAGCATCAGTGGTGGGATGACATATTACATAACACCACCTCCTCGATAAGTACTCAGGGGAGATATATAGAGGCTGCGGCGAGGAAAATGAATATCATGCTACTGCACAAGCTCAAATGTTGAACCCACAAGATAATGATGTGTACCCACCATCGATGTAAATGTTGAATCTGGCTATGCCTAGTGGAGATAGTAGTGATGAGGATGATGATGATTATATTGACTCGGCGAGATGATTTAAGGGGCGAGAACCATCTCATACCGAGATCGATTGTCGATTACTCAGGAGAACGAGTCATGAGGAGCATTTATACATAATAATGATTATATGCGTGCTCACCACCAAAGAATGGGATGAAGAACTAGCATTTGATGGCATCGATGATTCAATCTTGACGAGAATTGCATCCTAGAAGAATTAGTGGAAGGTATGTGCTTTCATGATAAGAAGCGATTACAATTTGCTATTCTTTGGGTGATTATAAATAATGTTGAATATGTCATATATGCCTCAAGCAAATCAAGATTTCTTGTCTTTGTTAGCCATTCGGAGTGAGACCATGTTTGTGGCGTTTGCATTCCTGCTCAGTTAAGAGGTTGGGTGGAACTTGGAATTGGTTGATTGGCTCATCAGTAGTATTCTTAATCTTTGGATTGTGCAGTTTATAAGTTATTTCATCAACCCTGGTCATGTTGGATCTCAAGCCCAGGGAGATTATTGGACGTATAGAGTCGAAGTTCAATATACGAGTGTCTTATATGAAGGCTTGGGATGCAAGAAAAGCGATTAAGCTATTTTTTGTCGGTTGGGAGGAATCTACTCATTGGGAAAATTTGCTTGTTTGCACATATGCAGTTATAGAGTACAATCCACGAGAATCAAATAGATTTCAAGCACCTGTCATTTGAGCCTTCAATACGTGGTTGGCAGTATTGTCGCCCCGTTTTGTGTCTTGACGGGACTTTTCTCCTAGGTAAGTACAGAGGCACTCTACTCAATGCTGTTGGGATCGATGCAGACAATGGGTTATTCCCATTGGCCTTCGTGATGGTTGAATCGAGCTCATCGAGTCTTGGATTTGGTTTTGCAAACTCTTGGGACTTGATCCCATTAGTGTCTGAGGGTGACTATGCTTCATCTCGGCATGCAGTCTTGTCGTGGCAGAAATCTTCCAATGCTCACCGTTTATTTTGCCATTTGGAGAACTTCAAGAGAGCGATCGTCGACTTGGCATAGTGATGTAATTCATGTGTCGAGAAAATGTATGTTGAAACACGGATGACATCCGAATTTTCAAAAGGCACATGTCGACATTAAGAATATTAAGCAAGGCATCTGTACTTTCAAGGGATGTTCAGTGGACTAAAACTCATGATAACGTGCAGTGCGACGCGATGATGACAAATGCGAGTGCTTCAGCGTGTGCTGCGTGGTTTACCTATTCAAGCTCGATTATGGCGGTTTACTATAATATTGTTTCATTTTTCACAAAGCGTCTTGAAAAGGTCTCTACAAAGGCAACAAGAAAACTTGTTTTCCCCTGCATTACACTTATTGCTAATGAGCGTGAGGCACGCGGCGATTACGAACGTTAGAATTAGCATGTCAGTATCAAGTGTTTGATGTCGATCGAACCCACAAAGTTGAAATTTAGAACTATGAGTGCGGATGCGTGTAGGCAACCATCTTATCTACCTTGTCCACGTGATTGCGGTTTGAGCCAGCCACCTAAACCGTGATGCGTCTCTGTATACTGACTTGCAAAATTATAGTAGTACATACCGGGGAGAGTTTCATGTTGTACTGATGGGAGTGAGTGATTACATCACGGCGATTCTGAAACTTATACCCCAATATTAGAAAGTCAGGAAGGCCAAGCAGCGATTTAAAATACCATGGATGAGAACATTCCTAAAAGTACAGGCGTCTTTGTTTGTAAGACCACAGGGCATAATAGTCGGCGTGTCCTCGGTTCGTGCCGTGATGTTTGGAGGCTGTTTTTAATGTATTTAAATATGATAATTTTATGAATAAGAGTTTTGTAAGCTCACCTTCTAAAGCTAAATTGATTGCAAAAAGATTTACTCAAAACATATGGCATTAATTGTTAATTCTAAATCATTCTAAGAAAATTTATAGGACAAGAGGTAAATTTGAAATCAAAATTTTGGGAACCCCAAAACATTTTCTTGCTATTAAAAACAAAACTTGAAAAAAAATGGTAGTGATCGAATAATATTGGTTTAATTTTTCATTTTTCCTAACAAACAACTTTACTTAGAAAGAGTTATTACCCGTTCAAGTTTACATTTGGGTTTGGTATTTTTTTTTGATAAATTGGTTTAATTTGTTTATTTTATTTATAATTTTTCAGTAAAGTATTTCAAATTGGTTTAATTTGTTTATTTTTTATTGTTTGCCTCTCACCCAGTTAAGATGTCTGCGGTGAAGCCCCCCCCCCGTGAGGAGGCGGCAGGATACTGAGGTCATCCCTGCCGTGGTGCACCATACGCATGTTATGTAGACATGGCGGCACATCGACTTCGATGCGTTATTTTTTATGTTATTTACGTATGTCTGTGTTTTTGCGTTGTTGGCGCGATTCAATTGCGATTGATTACTTGAAATTGCGCACACGTTGATGTTCAAGGAATGGCACATTAATTGCCCTCGATTCATGGGTGCATTGAGATGTCGGCGGCTGCAGATGCGTACATCAAGCGGATCATCATTTCGGCGTCATTAGTGGAGGCGGTGCAGACGAACACATTCCACTTTGCTATAGGTGAGATGGCGATCACGCCTACGATGTTGCGATGATCTGGCGTTGAATAGATGGCCCTCCTCTTATGCGGTGTCGCGTTGGTGGAGAGGCTACATGGCGGCGTGGCAGAGATTGGAGCCCATCCAGAATGTGTATCGTGATCCGATCCATCCACATGTCACCAGCGGTTTCATATGGGTCGGTAGCATGCACTTGTTTACCTTTACGATGGTTGCGGTGGACTTTTTTCAGATTCATACCTAGATCTGGAGCACCGTTATTATGCATATCGAGCATACATCTTTTGCCATTGGTTCTTTTCTTCTTCCGACACCGGATCGAGGTCCACGGTATCTACCATTACTTGGATATTCATTCTTTCAGGGGTTTCTCAGTGGGCTCAGCTGTGCTTGCGTATCTTTATAGAGAGTTGCATGAGGCAACCAAGCCGAAGCGCAGCAACATAGCAGGATGTATTCATTTACTGCAGGTATGGGCCTGGGAGCACATTCATGGCGACCTACCTTACGTGTTCTATCCTGAACATTGATGGTCTTAGTGTTGGATGTCCGGAATGAAGTATTTGTTCAGCATCCAACATCTATCTGAGGATGAGGCTGGATGGACTTCAGTCGTGTGCTAAATAACATTCAATTTGACTTCTTTTTTTTGTTATGGAATTTTAAATTTTAGAGTTGCTTATGGTACATGTCAGAGAACCATATGGACATGAGATCCATCGCATGCGATATATGTTTGCGGGGAGAGGAGATATGGCTATCCAGTACCATTTGTTGGAAGAGGGTGAGTGGCACCTTCGATCGTGTATCGACGATTCGGCATGCCTCCCATGATTGATGTTGACCGATAGATCCATCGTTTGTTTTGTGTTGATGGGCGTGGAAAGGCGTTGATTGGGCGTGTACCACCACTCATTGCGGTGGGAGCGGCGGCGTGAGTTGGTTGTGGGATTCACCGAGATGATCGAGCTAGCGATCAACCGTTACATGAGGTGGTACCGATTTTGGGCTTCACTTTATATGAAAGGCAAAGTTCACGATACATACACCCCGCGCGCTGGAGATGGTCTTATGGTAAGTCTATGTGAAATTACAATTTGCTTTCCCTTACGGTGAAACCGATATAAATTTACTTTCTCCGCGTGACACATCCGAATCGAAGATATATTTGGCTATTTAGAGGGTGACGCAATTTGAAATCCATCGGCATGCAGGCGTAGATCGGCGGAACATGCATATCTCGATAGCGAATGAGGGGATATAGACATTCGGGCACTTACGCATCGGCCTGAGCAGTCTGCCGTCGATGGATGTGGGTCCATCATACACCGGTGGTGGCACAGATCCACTATCCATTCACCCACCCACTATTCATATCGATGCTATGTGGTCAGATGAACCCGTAGCGATCCCACCCCGCTCCCGCACCATCATTCCACATGACACCTTGCGTACTGCATCTACCCATCTCGAGCTTCCGGCGAGATACCACATTCTGGACTTGGGATGTTGCACAACCCGGAGCAGGTGGGCGAGGAGGATCGTCGGCGGCATCATTTCGTGGCCCGCGTCGACCACCATCTCATTACACTCACGGTAGCGATGCGATTCTCGCCGAGACATCGACGGCGATAGTTGTATTTTTTTATCACTTTATGTCATGTAGTCATTATCTTTTTTTTTATGTCCACTTATTGATTCAGTGATTGTACAATTATTTTGTTTTATTATCAATTTAGTTTTATTTGGTTAACTCACAACTATTTAGACTCATCTAAAAAAAAATTAACACACTTACAATGTTTAATATTATCAAAAAATCATATGTATTCAACAAGCATTGTGTTAAGATTACACAAACGAGATCCGTAATATTTTTAATTTATTGCAACGTCAAATTTTTTACATCTCCAAAGATTTTAAACAAAAAATACATTTACAAAATTTGATCCGTCAAAGTTATCAACATAAAGTTGTAAAATTTGTTATTATCTTTCCAACGATGCTAAACAATAAAATTCGACAACGATAAGCGTGACCATAGAGTCATGCATCAATATTATTATTTTTTGTAACTTCACATCTCACATTTTCAAAATTGCTCAACGCTACATTCGAAAGTCAACATGAAAGTTGTAGAATTTTTCATTATCTTTCCAACGACTTCACGTAAATTCAAAACCAGAACGATATGTTCAAAAACGGTGGATCATTTTTTTTTTTAAAAATTAAGTAGCCGCCTTTAGTCGGCGTATGGGCATCCGATCGGCTATCACGCTACGACTATTGTTAATTTTTTTTTTATCGCCTAATTAGCTAATTAAATCACTAATGTCAGTTTAGTTGCCCTTTTATTTATAACATTGCTATTAAAAATATAATATTAAAATTAATATAAATTCTAATATTATATTAATTATATGCTTTGAATTGAATAATTTGTAAATATTTATTTTATTCTTATAAATTATGATTATTAATTGTATTTAATTTTTTTAAGGGCTTTGCATGCAAATAAATTTTTTTATTTTTTTTAGTGACACAAATCAAGTAATATGAGTGTTCACTTTTGATAATTTGTAAGCTCCAGATATGACAGTGCAGTCTACTTTGTGATCGGAGCTTGTTTGGTTCAATTCGACGATGAATTAAGTCACTTTCACTTAAAAATGCGCATTATCGCTTCAGACCACTCGATGTTCAATTAAACTCATCCGAATCGATCGTGGATAATCTCATTTGATAGGTTTCGATGTTTTAATGCTACATAATTAATTTCTGGCGGAGGTCATCCGAGCATCTTCATAGCCTCTAACCTCGATATGCATGTAGGAGCATCGGCAATTTCTTTCATGATTGGTCAAATTATTGCAATATATTTTAGTCAATCTCGGCGTTTTGAGCGTAATGATGAAGTCCGTTTATCAATCGAAGATTAATTTGATTAGTTTTAGTAATATCCGGTGTATTTTAGCTTTGATTTGCATGATATTGCATCAGAGCCGTCAAATTTGCCCCATAAATCCAACTTGACTTATGGATCATATGTGGAGGTCAACAAATGGGTTGGTGATTTGGTCATCAGACTAACGAACGAGGGCTCTTTTACTGCGACCTTTTCTTACGGCTTGTTGAGTGAGGAGAGCGTCAACAACTCGGTCATTTGTGGGCTTATTGAGTTAGACCTTTATAACCCATCCATGTCCTAGACTTGAAGATGTAGAGGTTGATGTTTTTCAAGCTCAGTTGATTGAAGCTTCCAAAATTGAGAGATCTTCTGACTTGATCTCTGACTTTTGATAAATCTTGGAGAGAAATTTTTGAAATTTAGGGCTATCTTTTCATGCATAGAAATTGATTCCATTTATTCTTGCAAGAACCTACAACTTTAACAATAATCATTATAGATAAATTCAGGGATTTTTTGTAAAGGTCGTTTGTCAACTGAATCGGGATATATTAGAGGATCTCATCTTATAGCACTATATCAACCCAAATAAAATTAACATAAAATGAAAATGCCCCTGTCTTGTAGTGGAAATAAAGCACTTTGAAAGAGCTCTAAATTAATTTAAATATATTAATATTTGAGTTGATATATTTAAATCTTAAGAGGGTTTTAACATGTAACATTGATTTCATCTATGTATATGAAATCTAAAAAATGCCCCTAAGTAATAGAAATTTTTATGATTTTTTTCTTTAGTAAGTATATTTATTTAGAGATCTCACGTACCAAAAACCTAAATAAATATACTAAAAATGTTTCGTGGAGATTTCTATTATACCGAGAATGTATTTATCATGTATAATACTTTTTTGTATCGACCATTAATGGCACATTGGTATTTTGTCATTAGTGCGAGTTGGTATGCTCCTTCTTAATACACTTTCTCAATGATAAAAGGGCCCTCCCAATTAGGTTCAAATTTGTCATCAAATTTTTGATTAGGAATAATTGGTCTTCTCGGCACTAAAACCAATTTTTCTTTTGAAATGTTGAGGTCGCATATATGGTCAAAAGCCCTGGACATTTTTGCTCGATAAACCTCCAAATTTTATTGAGCTTGTAATCTAACTTCATCAAGAGCGTCGAGTTCCTCCATTCTCAAACGAGTAATAAGTTAGATTGTATTTGATGGCTACTCGAAGTGAATGCAACTCAACTTCAAGCGGAAGGACCACCTTGGTTCCAAATACTAATGAATAAGAAGTGATTTTAGTTGGTGTCTTGTAGGTAGTTTGATATGCACATAATGCCTCTATCAGTTTGGTATGCCATTCTCTCTAATTTTTAGTGAGGATCTTCTTGAGCAGTTTGACCAAGGTCGTGCTGAAAGCTTTTACCAAACCATTTACACTTGGATTATATATTGAAGAATATCACCAATCAATTTTATGTCAATTGACGAATCTATAAATCTTTGCACTTTTAAAAGCTATGTCGTTATCATAAATTATTTGACACACACTCCAAATCTATAGATTACTTTATGCGTGAAGAAGTTGATCACTCCGTAACTTCTTTAAATGGGGTAGCTTAAAACTTAGAAATAATCCCGCTGGGATGAAGTAAATGATGCCTAATGATGGTGGATCAATCCCGATTATATCGTACCCAACATTCAAAAGGCCATGATGCTATTGTTGGGTGTAGTGGATTTGGAGGTTGGTGGATTATATTTCCATGTACTTGACATTCATGGCACCTCTTTGCATGATCGATGTAGTCTCTCACCATAAATGGCCAATAATAGCCTATCCTTTTGATCTTTACTGCCATCTTGGGACCGACTGATGTGCACCACAAAGTTCTTCATGAACTTCAACCACTACTTTGCTAGATTCATCTGTATTTAGGCATCGTAACCACATTTTTAAAGAATCTATGATATAAAGTGTTGTTGATGAAAGCATAGCGCAACATTCTCTTCTTAATTTGAACTGCCAGTGATTTATTATTTGGTAATTTGCCTTCTTTAAACTGGTCAATGAAGGGATGCCTCCAATCATGTGGCTCTTCCACAATAAAGGCTTCCCACTACTTTTTTGAAGCAATGTCATTCTTATCTCTTTTCGATGTAATTTCTTGTTGATTTGAGGAGTATGAGAAGTATGAGGAGCAACCTGAGTCGCATCCTACTATATCAAATTTGATAACCCCTCTACCTGTGGGGATTAATACTTTGCTAGCTCTAGAACTCATCGAGTAAATATTCTGATCATGACATAATCTCCATTAATACTTGCCATCTCCTTAGCTAATTTTGCTAAACAATCAACTTTGCTATTTTGGATCGAGAGACTCAAGTTAGTGTAACATTTAGTATTTGCTTCATAAGCTTAAGAACTCTCTTGTGGTAAAAAGCCAACTCAAGCTTGTTGATTTTATAGATGTCATGTAGTTGATTTATAATAAGTTGAGAATCGCCAAAAATATGCAAATTTTGAATGTCTATGAAAATAGCTTCTTCAATACCTTCTACCAATGCTTCATACTCAGTTTCATTATTAGTTCTTGGCTCAGTAAACCTATATGATCATCTCATTATTCCTTCCTCTTATGTTATGAAGACGATGCTGATTCCTGCTCTTGTCCTTAGGAAATTTAGAGGTTGGACTTGTTTGATAAATGATGCTCAATCAAAGTACATTTCCCAAATTTGTGATTTCTCTCTCTCTCATGAATGAGCATAATTTGCTTATCAGAAAAATCATCGTTAAGAGAAGAGTGCGCATGGATGGGATGTACAACAAGAAAATCTACTAAGATTTGCCCCTTTATTATTTTCTGTGAAATATGTGATATTAAATTGTAAAAGTAATACTACTCATCTTGCCAAGCGACCTGTCAACACTTGTCTTATTATGAAGTACTTTAGCAGATTGATCCTTGAGATGAGGGTAATCTTGTAAGATAACATATAGTGACGGAGCTTTTGGATTGCAAAGATCAATGCCAAAGTTCTCTATCCGAGAGTATCTCATTACGCTCTATCAACTGAGATATAATAAAGAGCATTCTCTTTGCTTTCTTCATTATGTTGTGACAATAATGCTCAGGGACTCTTCTAATGCATGTGTATAGAGCGAGGGGCTTCAGAGTAGGGGATTGGTGGACGGTAGGTTTTAATCTATTGAAAGCTTCTTAACACTCCTTGTCCCATTTGAAAGCATTCTTTTCATCAACTTTGTAAATGGTTTACAACATCCTATTAAGTTTGATATAAATCGTTGGATGAATGCAAGTTATCCTTCTAAAGAACAGAGTTGACTCAAACTCTTCGGCTGAGGCATCTCTGCAATTACCTTAATTTTAGCAGGATCGATCCCAGTTCCTCTATGATACCCAAAATTTTTTTCGGAGGATACCCAGAATGCACATTTTAGAGGATTCATCTTAAGTTCATATTTTTTTGATTCTCTCTAATATAATTCTCAAGTCTTCAAAGTGATTTTCATAATTTAAGCTCTTCACCACCAAATCATCAACATAACATTCCACCTTCTGATGAATCAACTCATCAAAAATATGCATCATGACTCTTTGGTATGTAGCTCCAGTATTCTTTAAACAGAAGGGCATAATTGTAACAATAGATGCCAATAGGTGTTAACAATGATGTATTTTTCATCTTGGTGCCATCTTGATTTGATTATATCCGATGATCCATCCATAAAGAAAACATATCATAGTTGGATGTATTATCAACTAACAATTCTGATATAGGAAGTGAGAATTCATTTTTTGGGCAAGCTTTATTAAGATCCGTTGATGATATGAATCGACCATTTTCTTTTCACATACACTATATTAGGCCAAATCATGAAACTTTTCTTCACGTATAAATCCTACTTCAATGAGTTTTTTAGTTTTTACGATTACCTATTCTTCAATCTCCAATCTCATTCACTTGGGAGCTTGTTTAATAAGTGTTGTCTCTAGCTTGATTGCCAATTTATGAACTACTACTACATCGGGGATAAGCGGCATTTCAAAGATATGTTAAGCAAAGAAATCCCTGAATTCACAAAGTAGCACTTTTAGCTCTTCAACTTTCTCATCAAGTAAAAGTGCATTGAAGAAAGTTGGATGGGGACCATCCTCAGCTCCTAGGTTGATTTCTTTGATATCATCCATAGTAGCTATTTATCCATCATCTTGAAGTTCTTCGTGTGCTTGGCTTATACTTTCATTCATTTTAAGAATTTCATAGAGATCATTTTCATTATCACTATTAGTTTCGATCTCAGCTTCTATTATATTATAATAAACTTTATTTTGATAAGATTAGTGGATGAACCCAAGACCATTAGTGATAAACTTATCACTTCTTTATGATGCTTGATGACTTCTTTGGCTCCACATCTTGTTAAAGGTTTGAGTTCTCTGCTTAGTAGTTCCAATATGAATTCCAAGCTTATGCATCATTCTTTGTAATTTCTATGGATAGTATATTGGTATTCTTGTTGGCACTATCTCATTAAAATTTCTATGTTGAGTAGGCCGATCAAAATTATGAGACTGAGACTCCTTAGATTTATAAAATAAAGTTCATGTTCTGTCACTCTCACTCAATGGTGGCACATAGAATGTTATCAATTCTTCCAGTAGAGTGATTTCTTTGAAGTATTGCTAAGGGATGGGTATAATTTTGAAGGAGTTGCTTGACTCTGCCAAGTGAGCTATCCTTCTTGATGTGACCTTTTGAACCCTATTTCCATAAGTAGATTCAAAGTTATAGTCTGAATCAGAATCACTTATTTTATACTTTCTTTCTTGAAAGCTTATAAGTTCCCTTAGGTTTGATAGAAATATTTTCTTATTCTTGTATGTCACTTCTCAAATGATGAATTGATCTTCTTAATTTAGGTGTAGAGTCAAGTACTTTAAGGAGAGTCAACATTGCCTTCTTTCTTCCTTTTTGCTTCTGCTCTTTCACCTTATGAAGATATTTTTTAGTTCCTGAAGTGGATGCTACTGCCTCAAGAGGTTCTATTGGCTTAGGCTCTTTAGGGATGAAATATTGCATCTTCATAAATCTTTGCTTCATGGATGAGAATGGTTGTAGGTTGTGAATTCTAAACTCTTCTCCCTCTCTTAGGTACTTCATACACTGATGCATAGTTGACAGGACCATGCCATACTCATGCAGCCATGGCTAACCCAAGAGAGCTCTAAATGATGTATCAACATCAATTACATGAAACTTGGCTTATGTATATAAATTCTAAAACTTGAGTGGGAGAATAAAAGAACCCAGGCTTTTCTGTCCTTTCATATTGAAACCATGAACCATCAACTTATCCCTCCCAAGATGTTGGATATCAAGTGATAATTCTCTTAATGCTTTAGACTCATAAGATTATAGAAGAACTTGGATCAATTAGTATTGATCAAGATGCCATCACTCTCTATGGTAACATATAGAGGACAGTTATGATCTGATGTCCCCAACATAAGATCTTCATCAGAAAATATGATTACTGAGAGATCTTAATGAATTAGTCATACATTTTTTTGGCAAATTAAGCTTCATAACTCTCCGGATCTTTGAGAGCATGTATCAAAATTTCTCGGAGTTCTTTTGACATTAAAGATAACCTCATACACTTTAATTTTGTAGGATCTTTCTGATGTGATAAAAATATTATAATCTATCTTTTCGCCGACTCTTCTCCGTCTAGAAAGCATAAATCTTCATCTGAACCAATATCTTTTTGTTAAGTCATTAGACAAAATTCGATGTTAATTGCTCAGACACTTCTTTCTTTTCTCAGAAGAATTTTGATGGATTGGTCAAGTCTGTCTGACTACCATTGTCATTTTGGAGTAACTCATGCTGAAGAACATATGATATCACAAAAATAATTTGTCATGTCTCTACTGGATAAGATTCACCATTATCTTGTTCATCCAATTCAATAATATGGAGTTTAGGCATAAATTCTGTAAGCCTAAATGGTTGTCTTGTCGGCTGGTGATACTCCTCTAAGTTATTAATAATCTTTTGAGTTATAGTTCTCTTCTTGATATTCTTTTTCTTAGCTGGCTTCTTTGACTTATGAGGCTTACATTAGCATACTGCTCCTCATGCTATGATAAAGTAGCTTTATCAAAATGCTATTGAGAAGCTAAAATATTTGGTTTAGGCATTTCTTTTAAGTCCCATGTAGGTTCAAGTGGTGATTTCCACTTAACATTAGGGACATCTTTTAGCTGCTTCAACATTTTCACGGTCTTCTTAAAGACTTCTATTTCCCATTCTTCAATCTGAATTGATTTTTCTTTCTTTTTGTCTTTAATGGATGATACGGAAGAGGACGTAATCATCCTTATAGACTCTCTTTTCGGGTTGACTAGAATACTATTGGATAATGTAAATTCACTTAGTCGATACTTCCAATAGGATGACTAATCACCTGATAATAGGGATAGTAATTTAGATTATTGACTTGATCAGCTTCTTCAGGCCTTTTACTTTCTGGTAATTGTAGACCAGCTTTGATTGCTTGTCGAAATAATTTAGCCATAGTGTCCCTTCTAAGAAAATATTCATTGTTCATCTTTTTGTTAAGAGATGGCTGCATTCGCTCATCATCTCTTTTGTTGTTTATTTTGGATGCTCTCCACCACGAAAAAGTTCAAGGTTTATCATTACCTCCCCAATACTTTTGTGTGGATCGGATGAATAAGCTTCTTTCCTTTATCATCATTGTACATTGGTTATTTTCCTTTATCTATATTATAGATTACTCATTTTTCACCACTTGAGCTATTGGAATGAGTTTCATTTCTTCTTGAGTTTGAAAGCTTATTTTTCTTTAATTTATCGATAGATTTCGACTTAGGGCAATATAACTTTTCAAATTTGGCCACCATATTAAGCAAGTCACGGAATGTTGTAATTAATGCCATACAATTGACCTCACTTTTTTAAAGTGAGTTCTCAACTCCCTCATCATAGATCTAGGACTCTTGTAGACACTAAGAGCTCCTTAGTCTTAAGACATTTCTAGTGATTAGGTGAACACTTAACCTAAGCCTAGAGACTTAGAAGGGTTAGCCATAGAAATAGGTTATGCCTTAGGGACATAAGAAAACTTGGCTACCCTATGGCCTAAATCCAATTCATGCTTTCCTTCTCAAACCAAACCTCCAATTCAAATTCAAATTCTAACTCCAAATCATAAACCAAATTTCCAAGACTTATAATCAACCTCATGATCAAATTCAAAACCCTTCCTAAGCCCTTTGATTTCATCCTATGAACTTAGCCTTAACCAAATCCAAATCATTCCCAATTCATTTGATTTTCTTAAATATCAAATCAATCTTTCAATGAAACTATCAAATTCCAATTCAAATCCAACTTCAAATGATTCAATCCCATGATCTAAATCAAAACTCAATCAAATTTCCTTCTAAGCCCTTTTGACTTTCCTCCATGAGCTTAGTCAAATTTGCTTCCAAATCACTCCAAACAAGTGATTTTCTCATGAATCATTTATATCTTCATTTATATTCTCAAATATAAATGAAATATAATTCAAATAGCCAAACCAAATAAATCCAAAATCCAATTATACCTTTAAGCCAATTCCTTGAACTTGGCCAACTATCCAAATCAAGCTAAAACTAATGAATTTTCTCATGAATCAATCATTCTATCAATCATTTAGCCAAATATAAACATAAACTACAATCATCAAGCCAAATCAAAATTAACTCAAGTCAAACCCAACCTAGCCCATTTGACTTGAAATATTCAAATGAGCCAAAACTCATTTGAACTAAAACCAATTACAGTTGAATTTATATGTCAATCTAAAATCCATATATAAACTCAACTAAATCAAACCCAACTCAAAATCAAGCCAACTAAACCCAATTGGCTTACTTGACCCAAAGTGGCCAATTTGATCTACATGAACCAAAATCCAATTCAATTCAAATCAAAGTGATTTAAGCCAATCCAAACTTCATGTCATGATTGTTGATCATCCTAGGTTAATCAATTGGCATGGGTAAACCAAGTCAACTAGCCCATTGACCAAGTTAACCTTTAACCCATATGAACCCAAACTAGCCAAATTGTAGCCTAAACCAAATTGATTGAAACCATATCAAGTTCATTCCAAATTGATTATTAAACTTGACCAAATCCATAATTGAGCCCGATTTGACCAATTGGTCAACCTAACCCAATTTAGCCCAAATTGACCTAAAGGATCAAATTGGCTAAAATCCAAATTAAATCTAAATTAAATCAAATTGATTGAAACTAGTTGAACCAATGCACTCCAAATGGTCATTTAAACTTGATCCAACCTTTGGTTTGATCCAATTTGACCAATTGGTCAACCTAACCGATTTGAATTTGGCCCAAATGGTCAAATTAAATCAAAAGAACTCCAATTGACATGAAATTTGGTCCAACTCACTTTTGACTCATTTCAAATCTGGTTAATTCAAATCTAAATATGACCACCTTGCCCTTAGATCAAGGGCATCCCATGAGAAAAGACACTTGCCCAAATGGTCATTTCTCTTCCTTGGCCACTTGACACTCATCCATTGGTCCACCCAGGCACCAAAGACACTGATCATTTGACCCAAGAGGTGGTTGGGGCAGCCATGACTCATGGGGAGGTGAATTCACCTCACCTCTCCCATTGGAACACTAGGCATGAAGGACTCCCACCTCCCCTTGCTAGGACACCCATTTGTTTTTCATGACATCCACTTTTCATGCCTTAGCCAACCAAAATGAGCCACCTAGGATGAGTTTCTTCCATTCCTAACCACTCCAAACCTAATGACACCTATTTTGGAGCCAAAAATAAAAAATGAAAGGATATTTTTAGTAATATTCAAAACTAGAAAAATAGAGACACCAAAACTCCACTTCCCACTCTCATTTCCATCTCCTAGAGCTCCCCAAACCAACCAACAATCATTCTCACTTTTTGGGATGAAAACACCAAAACCAAGTGAATTTTGGTGAAAGCGACCACCAGGTTGATACATCATTGCGAAGGTGAAGGTTTAGGCTCATTCCAAGGCTTTTTCTCCCACTCAAGAGCATGCTCAAATCATCACCGCTGCCAGAAACTATTCCCGGTGAGGTCATCTTCAAAAACCCATAGTCGGCCTTAAGATTTCTTTTTTTATGATGATTTTCATGCAATTTTAGGATTTTTCCTTAGAAATATCTCGCATTCTTTATTTTATACAATCCTAATATGAAATAAAAGTTTTTTGGTGTGAATCGCCATGAAAATGAGCCCATTCGAATGAAATTTTGCACATTTTCCCCTCACTTTGTCGTTCGCCAACGATGCACCTGATCCTATGATTAGGATCGAGCTCATCGTTGATCAACATTTTGGCCGTCGGTCGCGATAGAATCGGGCGGTCGATCCGGATTGGAAGGCTCAAATCGCATGTCGATCATGCATTTCGACTTGATTCTGGATCCATTGTCGATCGCGTGTCACTATCCTGTTCACCCATTTTCCTTCTTGCGCGCCGCATCAGCGTCATGTGGTCCAGTCGCACGGTGCCATGTGGCGCCGCATACCACGCGGAACTACTCATCCAATCGCGCAGCCCCGCATTGCCCCATCAACACCAGGCGCGGTGTTGACTGGGTTAAGTGGAAAATCCAGATTTTTTTATTTTAAAAATTATTTAAATCACTTTAAACTTCAATAATTTATAGAAAATAAAATACTCAATTAAAAACTGTAAATAAGGGTTCATTGGATTCTTCTTTTCGAGAGGAATCTAATGAATGTAAAATCCCAAAAATTTACTAAATTTTTTGAGCTTAATTTAAGTTTAAGTAAAAATTAAATTTCATTAATTAAACTACAAATACACATCCTATTAAGTTGAAATTTTCAGGAATTGAAATTGAGCTTAAAATCTACACACCATAAAAATTTCAAATCAAAGTTGCTTCTGGATTCAAAGATATTGAATTTTGAAGTTCAAATAATTTATTTTGATAAAATAAATTAACAGACTTCATGAAAATTATCTTAAATCAACTGAAACTTCTAGAAATCATAACAAATCATAGAAAAACCATAAAAATACAAATAAACATTCATTTTGAAGGTATTTCAAAGAAGATTAATTTAAAATTAATTTTACTTAATTTTGAATAGTAATTAAGGCTTAATATTAATTTAAGTAAATATTTAATTAACTTAATTACTCCCTAATTGCCCTAGTAATTAATCCCAAAATTTTTGAGGTTGATTAATGGGATGACCCTTGCCTTCTATAATTTTCTTGAGATTTATTTCTTGGTTAATTAGAGAAATTAAGTGATTAATTAACATTCTAAATAATAAGGAAATCATTAATTAAGTTTTTTAATCATTGTGTAATAGTGAATGGACATAGGGAATGAGGTTGGGACCTCTTTCCCATTCTTTTCCCAAAGTTCATTTTACTTGACTTGAAATCAATTAATTTGGGATTAATTAAAGGTTTAATTCATTAATTAACTAGTTTAATTAATTAAATTAAAATCATAACTATTTCAGAACTCATCTAGTTAACTCTTGGGTAGCTCTTTGGGTGTTTAATAACCTAAAGAGAGCTAATGAAATTATGGTTAGCTCACATGTGTGAAAACCATAAGAGTAATGGGCTCCTTAAGCTTAATTAATTAATAATTATGAGCTAATTGCATTAGGCCCATTTCATTTCATAGAGCATTGCTATTTACTTTTCTATGTGGTTGCATATCATATTAGCTCATAATTGTTTAATTAATTACCTTAAGGTGACAAGGTTAATTAATTGATTTAATCCATAACCAACACCAATTCATAAATAAATCAACAATTGGCATTGTATCAACGATATGGGAATGGGACCCTTTCATAAATAAAATCAAATATGAAATCAAAAATGGCTTTAACAAACTTTGGTTTATTTTAAATAAGCATGTTTAATGTGGTTGTCCTCAAAAATTAGTTGGATTGAATGAGATTGTATGCTTGTGTTTCTTTATTTCATTCCAACCATATTAAGACATTGTATGCCACTTGTAGTCATGCATTCATTCCTTTCAAAAATTAATTAAAAATAAATAATTTTCTTTTTTCAATTTACATGTTGACTTAATTAAGAATATGTGTATTATCACTATTAAATTGCAAACATATTTCCAAAAGCTTATTAATGAATGAATAAATAAATAAATAAATAAATATATATATATATATATATATATATATATATATATATATATAGGAAGTATATAGTGAATATATAACTTATGTATGAAGTGAAGTTTCTTTCTTATAATCATATGTTGATAAGTAAGAATGTTAGGGTATATTAGTCTAGACATCCAGGATGATTTTAAGTAGCCCTAAGGAGGTTCCTACCTCACTCCCTTGGTGTAAAACAATGGCGACGTACCTGCTTGACTTCATTCTTATGCATTTTTTACATTAGAATTTAGATAGAGCTTTAATTCATTTACACAAATAAATCAATCAAATTGAATCCAACTTTTGTATATTTTTCATTTCTATAGTTGCTTGCACATTTATATATATTTAAAGAATAGTGGGTATATTAGTCTGGACATCCCAGGGATGCACGACTTTAAGTAGCCCTAAGGAGGTTCCTTCCTCATTCCCTTGGTGCAAAATAATGGCATCACACCTACTTAAAATTCTCATGTATATATGTATGTGTGATACAACTGGTGGATGAAAACTATAATTTAATTAAATCAATTTTACTTTTGCATGATTCTCATTCTTATAGTTGCTTATACATCCATTTTTCTTTAGGATAGTAGTATATTAGTTAGGCATCCCAAGGACACTGCTTTAAGTAGCCCTAAGGAGGTTCCTACCTCACTCCCTTGGTGTAGAAAAATGGCGACGTACTTGCTTAAAAATCTTATACATTTGTGTGTACATTTGACTAATGAATGGAAATCCCCCTTTTCTAAAAAAAAAGAAACATGCATTCATACTTTATTCAAGTGGTTGAATTGATTAATCATGTAACTTAAAGCTCTTTACTTATGCTTTTGCATAAGAATTTAGATAGAGATTTAAATTAATATGAAAAAATAATTCAACCAAATGAAATATCAATTTCAAATACATTTGCTTACTTTCATCATTCAAGTATGCTAAGATATAAATTGCATGTATAGGTATGTTTAGGACTTAACCATATGCATGCTATATATGATGGAAAGAAATAAATAAATATGTGTCATGTGATGGTAATTAATTCTAATTAATCTTAAGATGTCATTCTTATTGAATAAGGTTATTTAAAGTGAACCTAAACCTAGGATTAATTAAAATTTATAATAAGACATTCACTATAGAGAATTGTTTAATTAATTGGCTTTAGAAATGACTTAAGGTAGGGATAAAAGAGAGTGATCCTCTCTTTCCTTCTCTTTAGAACACTTAGTTATTTTGTGCAGGTCAAATGAAATAAAAGAAAACATTAAGTAAAAGTTTGCAAATTAACTAAACAACTTAAAGTGAAACTACCCTTTAAATTGAATCTTTCTACACTTAGGAAACTATAACTCTAAAGCCTAGTTAGGACATACCACACAAGCCTTAATACACACACATTAGATTAAGTCACCACTTCTACCTTCATGTTAGGATGGTGCATGGTTTGATATATGTTTTATTTTGTGATGTATTATTTTAGACTAGATGTTAGGGTGTATGTTTTGTAGACTAGATGTTAGGCCTGTTATTAGCCTAATTATGTCTTTTGCAAGGGATTGTGCTTAAGGGGTTGTGGTGAAAATTTATATATATTTCCTGCCTTCATCTACTCCCTTTTCAGGAAAAGAAGATAAATAAAAATAGAAATATACACAATACGCCTGATGCCATCCATAGATGTTCTTATTAGGGTGATTGGGTATGACATTAAGGGAGGTGTACTATCTCAAGAGATAGTAATCACCACCACCATAAAATGGACCTAATCACCAAGTTAAGGACTCTAAGGACTATGGGTCTTGAATATACTAGAGATTCTTCCCATACTTTTATATGGGAAAGTAAAGCGATTTAAACTAGGTTCGTTAAGTTCCCTAGGCAAGCCCTCATAATTAATTACATCTAAGAACATGATTCTTTAGGAATACTCTGATTAAGGTAAATGATCATTGTCTCCAAAGATTTTGAAAGGTAGGACTATCAATCGATTGGTTTATTTTCAAAAGTCAAGTGAGATCATCAAGAGGAGAGAGTTCTTATCGAGCCAAATGAAAATAAGTAGGGGATGCTTAAGATTTTAGGAAGCCCAATAAGCATCCCAAACTACCCTATGGTTGGGCTTTACATTTTTGAAATTGAATTAATGTGTTTGAGTTAAATTTTTATTATAATTCTAGGGCTTATGATTCCATGACACAAGATCAAAGAATTGCCTAAGAGGTGAGGATTTATGCTCATAGCTTGCAAAGAGAAGTAGCAAGCTCTGAACCTAAATCTAGGGAGCTTTGGCAAGAGCTAAAAAGCATTACCTAATTTTAATGCAAAAAAATGGGTATTTGATTTGCCTCCACAAGTGAGGATAAACCACCCAACTGGACTTACAACCGCCTAAGAGTGGCAGCGAACTAAATCCTTCAACGGTTTTAAAATATGTAGGCAAGTCATATGTTTATCCAAGATAGCAGGGTTATTATTTATTTAGAATGAGACTAAGTCCTTAAACACACTCCCTAAAGAGACTAGATCATGTAAGGGTATGAATTCATGACTTAAATTTAATGCAAAATTTTCATATTATATGTTTTATTTTTGGACAATCATTTGACTCAAGCTATAGGATTCTTTATGCCTAATGCATGAGAAATTAGATTATGGGCCAAAATTAGCAAGGTAAGGAGATGTGTTTCCACCATGGCTCTCACAGGTCAAGCCAAATTCTCCGGCAAAGGTGTAAGCCCTCTAATCAAGAGTGAAATAATATGCTTTTATGCATGATGTTAGAAAAGAAAGTGTACATCTTGCTAAGGGTTTCTAACTCTTTTATCATGATTTTAACTTAGGCTTTAGATGAGGTTATGAGTTGTTTACTTTTAATTTTGAGTTGATTAATTTGGTAGAAGATTTATTTTTCCTAAGAGCTAATCATCATCATACATCAAAGAAAGAAACTAAGAAAATATGCCATTTCTAATGCACAAGCTAAACAAAATATGAAACATTTTATAAAGCAAATGCAAAATAATTAAAGGCTATTTGTGGTTGGGCTCCACCTCACAAACCCATAAAACAAATTGGGTAGTCGAGCTCTACCCTTATACAACCCAAATTATAAATAAATTAATTACAATTAAGCAAGGAATTCATGTTATGGGGTCTTCATTTCTTCATTTCTTCTTTCTTCTTTCTTCTTTCTTCTCTTCTTTCTTCTTCTTTCTTCTTTCTTCTTTTGATTCCTTCTTTGGATGGTTGGAATGTGGTTGCTCAAAGGCTTCACATGGTACATAAGATAAATCTTATGCTCATCCTAATCCCTCATAACAATAATTCAAAATCCTAATTGCAAAAGTACATGAAAAGGAAAAGTAAATCTAACTAACACCTGCAAAATAGAGATTAGGTAAACAAATCATACAAATCCCAAGCATGTATATTAAACTTAGCACCCCACACATGGGTAACCAAGTCCACCTAGCTTGTTGAATTATGCTTAGGGGCATAAGCACCTGCAAAGTAAAAGCATTTATATTTTCATTTATTACAATGCCCTTTAAGCACAATCCCCTGTCGAAGATAATAATTAGACTAAATCATGTCTACCATTATGCACATACACCTAACATCTAGACTAAAATAAATATCACAAAATAAAAGCAACATCAAAAATGCACCCTAACCTAAAGCTAGAAGTGGTGACTTAGCTGTGTGTGCTTTAAAAGGTTTGTGTGGTATGCTTAACTATGGCTTTAAGGTTTAGATTTCTAAGTATGAAAATGTTCAACTTAGAGGATGATTTCAATTTAAGTTGTTTAGTTATTTAGGGGTTAATTTTATTTTGTATTTTTTATTTGGTTTAGGTGAATCCTACAATTAATTACTAAGTTGTAAAGAGAGGGAAAAGAGAAGAGAACTTCTCTTTCCTTCCCTACCCTAAGTAACTTCTAAAGTCGATTCATATTTGATTTTCTTTAGTGAATGTATTATTATGTGTTTTAATTAATCCTAAGTTTATATTTTCCCTAAACAAACCTATTCAAAAAGAAAGGCATTTTATGATTAAGTGAGGTGAATTAATGTCACAAAACACACATCACTTCATTTCTTTCCCAACATGTATAACATGCATATGAATGAATCCTAAGTATATCTATACATACAAATGGAAATGTTTAGCACACTTTATGATGAATTCTAAGAAATGTTACTTAAGAAAATTGGAATGCTTTAAGATGCATGATTTTCTTTAAGTAGAAAAGGGTTATTCTTTTATCCTTTATTCTTATGCACATGTGTATGTATGAAAGGCACAAGTGAGTATGACATCATTGTTAGCACCAGGGGTGTAAGGTACAAGACCTATTTAGAGCTACTTAAAGCCTTGCAACCCCGAAGTTGTCCAGACTGATATACCACTTTCCTTAAATACATATGCATGTACGAAAGATAAAAATGGAAAAAGAAAGATGCAAAGTTTATGCTTATTTAACTCTTGGTTTGTTTATGCAAATTATGTGTGTAAATGTAAAGATCATTTTTAAGTTATAACATGGAAGAGGATAAAAGTATATTTTAAGCAAGTGTTATATTCTTAAAAGAACTATACACTTGTAAATCTTATTCAAATCCATGTTAAGAGGAAAGAAAGGAAGCAAACATAAGACACATTTTATATTCACATGCAAGCTTATAAATAAAGTATAAGTAGCATACCTTTTTAGTTTTAATATTTTTTATTTATAAGTTTTCAAAATAATTTTAGATTTAATAGTGATAATAGCCATTCATATTTTTTTTTTGCCAACCCACAATTTGATAAAGAAAACATTCCATTTTAATTTGATTTTTTAAAAGGGATGGATGCATGATTTTTATGACATACAATTTAGCATGCTAGGAAAGAAATAAAGTGATGAAAGTAATGTAAACTCATTCACCCTAATTAATTCTAAAGATAATCCTATGAAATAAGAAAGTTCAAAGTGAATCAAAGTTTGTTTAATATGATTTTTGTTTTGAATTTGCTTTATGTTTGATTTAGGAAATGTGAAAGAATATTTGTTGGTCCTAACCCATTTCCCCATATGTGAGTTAATTTAGTTTGTTCTTAGGATCATTAGGTGATTTTATATTTATTTAGGTTAAGGTGTGAATTAAGTGTGTTAATTACACCTTACCTACACCACCTTAGCATACTTAACCAAATAATTATGAGCCAATGGATGACATAAAACCACACAAAGAATTTAAATCAGTAATGCACCTAAGAAAAAAAGGGGGCCTAATGCAATTGGCTCATGATTAATGATTAATTAAACTAAAGGGTTTAATTTAAGTACTTTCATAACCCCTCTCACACATGTGAGTTGGATTTTGATTTCCTTAATGTACTTAGGTTATTGAACACCTAAGCACCTACCCAAGATGAATTAATTAAGTTCTCAAAGGTTTTAAAATTTTGTTAAATTAATTAAGTAGGTAATTAGTGGGTTAATCCTTAAGTTTAGATTAAGGAAGAGAAGAGGGGAAGGAATAGCTTAAAGAAAATATCCCAAAAGTTATTCCCTAAACTCCTATTCATTTAAAAAACTTAATTAACTCAATCAAGGGATTAAACCATTGATTACACACTTAGTATGCTTAATTACATTAGAAGAGTAATTAGGAATGAATCCATAAATTACCTAATTAAACCATTAATAAATCCCAAGAAAATTAGGAGGGGAAGTCATCCCACTAAATACACATGAGAAGTTTGAGATTAATTAATGGAATAACAGAGGGTAATTAGCCTAATTACATTCCCAATAAAAACCAAATTTAGAAAGTAACATTATTCAAAATCCATCAAAATAAATTTTATAATATTTTACATTCTATTATCTTTCATATGCAATTTATTTCATATTTTTATGATTTTTCTACACTTAGATATGAATATTTGAAGATTTCTTGATTAATTAGGTAATTAATCCCTTAATTAAATAGTAAATCCCGTCAACGCCATGTGGAGGCTGACAGGTGCATGCTTTCCACATGGCATGATGGGAGAGGCTATTAAAGTTATCACATCGTAGTGCCACGTGATGCTACGCTTTCTTCAGTCCGATCAATGATCGGATAAGATCAAGCACTTCTTAAGGGTTAAAATGATGAATCTATGTGTCTTGATCATGGCCGTCCATCCAAAATGAGTGGATGGATGGCCCATGATCTATCCCTAATCTTCCCTGCTGGAGATGGCCATCGTCCATCTTCTAGGGGAAGATCCAAGCTCGATTGAGCTTGGATTGAGTCCAAATTTAGCCCACACCATCACCATGCAAGGGAGATTACATCCAATGGCTAGATCCTTATGGATGATACTTCACTTCACAAAGGACCAAGAGGAGATGAAATTATGCGATTTAATGTCATACCTCATAGGAGGCTCTTTCGATTCCCTTGAGTAGCCGTCTGTGTGGAGACAAGCCTTGTTGAAGGTTTGAGGCCTTGAGATTGAATGGATCTTCCTATAGGCCAAGTCACCCTTCAATTGAGCTCACTCTTGATCAAAAGCACTCTTCCCTTGCTTGGAGAAGTGGTATGAAGCTTAGGGTGAGTTCGATTTGATCCTCTGAGGGTGCTCGAAGGAGGAATTAGACTGGTTTTGAGTATTAAATGAGATGGAATTCAAGTGGAGCTCCCTATTTTCAGTCTAAGAAAATTGAGAAATTGGAAATTCCAACTCACTCTAAGAAGCTTGGGGAGACTTGGAAATGGTTCCTCTGACTTCCCTAAGCTCAATCAAATTGGAGCATGTTGAATTGAAATGAAATTAGCGGGAGTATATCTTTCCGTAGAGCAATCAGACGGTCGTGAGTGCTTGTGCCATTTTGATCAAATTCACCATATTGATGTTTTGGCCTTTAGAAGGGCATGGCATTCAATTTTGCTGAGAAGGAGTGGAGGAGCTTGCCATGTGCAAAATAAGGTGGAGGAAGGAATCCCATGTGCTCATTTTGATGGGGTGGTAGACCTTGGTTGGGTTTGGCTGACCCAAACCATTGGGTCACCATGTCCATTAGTGACCATTGTCATGAAAAGAATTGACCAAATTCAAGTAGTTTTGATTTTAGGTTACCCTATGGCCTAGGGGTAAAATGGTCATTTGAATTAGATTTCAATTTAAATATGTTTGGTATGATTAAAAAATGGGTTAGGCCAAGTTTCATTGAATTTAGAGTTGGTTTGATATGATTTGGCTCATATTGACCCATTTAGGTCAAAATGGGTCAACTTGGGTCAAGTTGACCAATTAGTAAATTGGTCAAACCAAGGGTCAAGTTCATATGACCATCATTTGAAATATGTTGGCATCATTGGTTTGGCTCAATTTAATTTATATTTGAATTTGGTTCATTTGATTTCATTTAGGTCAAATGGGTCAAGTTGATTAATTTGACCCATTTTTATGGGTTGGGTTTGGTTGGTCATTTGAAATGGATTGGTATCTTTGTTTCCAATTTGGTTTATATTTGATTTGGCTCTATTTGACCCTTTAAGTCAAGTTGGGTCAATTGAAATTTGGGTCTAGTTGACAAATTGGGGACTTTGGTCAAGTTCAACAAGTGATTTGGAATGAACTTGACCATTGGTTTCAATCAATTTGGCTTAGATCAAGTTTTGACACATTTTGACTTTTAGGTCAAGTTGGGTCAACTTAGGGCCAATCCAAGGCTTAGGCTCAAATGATGACTTGGTCAAGTTCAAACATTGGTCATGAATTTTGATCAATGGTTTCAATCAATTTGATCTATGGTGGATTTTGGCTAGTTTAGGTTTCATTTTGGCTATGACTTGGTCAACCTAGGTTTGACTTGGTTTGACCCAATTTGAGTGATTGATCATCTTATGATGATTGTTACTCACAATGATGGGCTTAGTTCAATCAATTTGGTTAGGAATATAATTAGCTCATAAGGGTACTTTAGGTCACTTTGGTTCAAGTGAGCCTAAGTTGATCAAATGGCTTGGTCAAAGCTTGATTTGAGTTTGATTGAGCTCACATATGAACATATGATTGAAATATAAATCCATTTGCACGTGACTTGAAGTCAAATGGGTTTTGATCCACTTGACAATTTTAAGTTCAAAGGGAGAACATGAGTTTGAGTTGGGTTTGATTTTTGAATTTAGTTTTGGTTTGGTGATTGAAGTTTATATTTATATTTGGATTCATGATTGTAGGATTGATTGAATTATGAAGAAAAATCAAGAGTTTGGCTTGATTTGAATTGGATTTGGCTAAGTTCAAGAGTTTGACTTGAAAGGCTTAAGTTGAATTTTGATTGAATTTGGACTTGAGTTTTGAATTGATTCTTGGTTATTTGAATTTATATTTCATTTATATATGTGAATATAAATGAAAATATAAATGGTTATGAGAAAATTTCATGAATTTGAAGTGATTTGAACTTGATTTGAGCTAAGTCCACAATAGAGAATCAAAGGACTTAGGATAAGATTTTTGGAATTTGGATTTGATTTTGTGTTTAGTTTTGATTGATTTAAATTTATATTTCATTTATACGTGTTAATATAAATGAGAATATAAATGGGTTATGAGAAAATTTCCTGAATTTCAATTGATTTTGATTTGATTTGAGCTAAGTCTATGAGAGGGAATCAAAAGACTTCTAAAATAATTTTATTTTGGATTTGAATTTTGAATTTGGTTTGATTGATTTGAATTTATATTTCATTTATATATGTGAATATAAATGAGAATATAAATGGGTTGTGAGAAAATTTCATGAATTTGAATTGATTTAGATTTGATTTAGCTAAGTCCATAAGAGGGAATCAAAAGACTTAGGAAATATTTTGAACTTGGAATTTCAATGAGATTCAATCATGTTTCAATCATGGGTTTCAATCATGTGGAATTGATTTGGTTTGAAGGAAATCAATTAAGTTGGAATTGATTTAAGCTTTGATGTTTATTTGATTTGGAGTTTGACTTGAAGGAAGGAAGTGAGGAATGTTTCAAGCTATAGCACAAATTTTCCTAACACCCTAAGGCATGACCTATTCCTATGGCTAACTCTTCTAAGTCTCTAGGCTAGGCTGAAGTGTCCACCTAATCACTAGATGTGTCTTAAGACTAAGAAACTCTTAAATTTAAGAGAAGTCCTATGTCTAAGATGGAGGGTTGAGAGCTCATCTAAAAAAATGAGGTGTGGTGAAAATATATATTTTTGTCTTCATTCTATCTCCAGAAAGAATAAAATGAACACAAAAAGATAAATATTGCTTATTGGGACACCACATAGATCCACGGATGTTCTTATTAGGGTGATCGGGTATGACATTGAGGAAAGGTATACTATCTTGAAAGATAGAAGTCACCACCCTACAATGGACCTAATCACCTCAATAAGGACTTCTAAGGACTATAGGTCTTCGTATGTACCAGAGATTCTTCCCATATTTTACATGGAAAAATAAAGTAGGATTTATTTTAAATTAGGTTTGTTTAGTTCCCTATGGAGGCAAGCCCCTATAGTTAATTACACTCTAAGGAATGAGATTCCTTAAGAATACTCTCGATTAAGGTAAATGATCATTGTCTCCAAAGATTTTAAAGATAGGACTATCAATCAATTAGTTTATTTTTAAAAGATCATATGGGATTGATTAAGAGGAAGGAGTTATTATCTAAGCCAAAGGAAGATAATTAGGGGATGCTTATGATACTAGGAAGCCTAGTAAGCATCCTAGACTATCCTATGGTTGGGCTTTATATTTTTTGAAATTGAGGTGATTTATTTGTTCGAGTTGAATTTTTATTAGAAATCTAGGGCTTACCATTCAATAACACAAGGTTGTGGAAATACCTAAGAGGTGAGAATTTTTGCTCGTAGCCCGCAAGGGAAGTAGCAATCTTTGAACCTAAATCTAGGGAGTTTTGGCGAGGGCCAAAGCACAACCTATATCTAAGGCCAAAATGGGTATTTGGTTTACCTCCACAAGAGAGGATAAATCACCTGACTGTTTGGACTTACAACTGCCTAGGGTGGCTGCCAACAAACTCCTGCTATGATTTTAAATACATGTGGGCAAGTCATATGCTTTTGCAAGATAGCTAAGCTATTGTCTATTTAGAAAGAGACTAAGTCCTTAAATACATTCCTTATGAGATTAGATCATGTAGGGCATGATTAATGACTTAAATCTAATGTAAATTTTTGTTATATTTTATTTTAATTTTTGGACTATTGATTTGACACAGGCTTATAGGATTCATATGCCTACTGCATGAGAAATTGGATTATTGGCCAAAATCATCAAGAAAGGATGTGTGTTTCCAACATGGTTCTCAAAGGTCAAGCCAAATTATCTGGCAAAGGTGGAAGCCATCCAAATCAAGAATGAAACAATATACTTTTCATGCATGATGTGAGAAAGAAAATACAACATCCAATTAAGGTGTTGCTATTTCTTTTATCTTGATTTATAACTTAGGCTTTAATTGAGGCTATTAGTTATTTATTTTTAGTTTTGTGTTGATTAATTAGATAGAAAATTTATTTTTTCCTAAGAGCCTAATTGTCATCCAGGCCATACATCAAAGCAAGGAAGAAACTTGGAAAATATGTCATCTTAATGCACAAGCTAAACAAACATCAATCAATTTATAAAGCTAGCACAAAAAGAATAAGAGGCCATTTGTGGTCAGGCTCCACCACACAAACCCGAAAATAAATTGGGTAGCCGAGCTCTACCCTTATACAACCCAGCATACAAAATGAATTAATTTCAATCAAAAGGGAATTCATCTTATAGGGGTCTTCATTCTTCATTCTTATTTCTTCTTTCTTCTTTCTTCCTTTCTTCTTTCCTATTTTGGTTGGTTGGAATGTGGTTGCTCCAAAGGCTTCACATGGTACATAAGACATAGTCTTATAACCAATATTCATCCTAACTCCCATAATAATCATTCCAAAATCCTAATTGCAAAATTACATGAAAATGGGAAAAATAAATCTAACTAAAACCTGCAAAATAGAGATTAGCTAAACAAACCACACAATCCTAAGCATATATTTGAACAAATTGGACTTGGCACCCCACACATGGGTAACCAAGTCCACTTGGCCTATTTTGGATTATGCTTAGGGGTATAAGCAACCTGCACAGCAAAAGCATTTATATCTTTATTACAGTGCCCCTTAAGTACAATCCCCTGCAGAAGATAATGGTAAGACTAAGATTGTCCTACCATTCAATCTATGCACATATACCATAACATCTAGACTAAAATATTACATCACAAAATAAAAGCAAACATCAAACCATGCACCACCCTAACATAGGACTAGAGTGGTGACCTAGCCTAATGTGTGTGCCATTTAAGGTTTATGTGGTATGTCTTAGCTAAGCTTTAAGGTTAAAATTTTCTAAGTATGAAAGATTCAACTTAGAGGGTGGTTTCATTTAAGTGGCTTAGTTGATCTGGTTAAGTTTCATTTCATGAATTGATTTGGTTTGAATGAACCAACAATTAATTACTAAGTGTTGTAAAGAGAGGGAAAGAGAAGAGAGCTTCTCTTTCCTCCCTATCTTAGGTAATTTCTAAGGTAGATTCATTAAAGATTTTTGTTTAGTGAATATTTTATTATGTGTTTTAATTAATCTTAAGTTTAGATGGACTCTAAACAAACCTTTTAAAAAAGAAAGGTATTTTAAGATTAAGTAAAGTGAATTACTATTATAAAACACACAACACTTTATTTCTTTCCAACATGTGTAACATGCATATGGATGAATCTAAGCATATCTATACATGCAAATGGGAATGTTTAACATACCTTAATGGTGAATGCTAAGGGATATTACTTAAGAAAATTTGGATGCTTCATGATGCATGATTTTGTTATGTACAAAAATAGAGATTCTCTTATCCATTTTCATATGCACATTTACAAGTATAAAAGACATAAGTGAGTATGACTCCATTGTTCTACACCAGGGGTGTAAGGTACAAGACCTACTTGGGGCTACTTAAAGTCTTGCAACCTCGGGATGTCTAGACTAATATATTACTTTTCTTAAATACATGTGCATGTATAAAAAGAAATGCATAGAAAGAGAATCATGCAAAAAGTGTATGTTTGTTTATTTAGTTTACATGTGTGATGTGGAGTTCTTTCTTAAGTCTTGACATAGGAGTGTATAGGAATGGATTTAAGCAAGTGCTATGTCCTTTTCAAATGGACTATACACGTTGCAAATCCCATACAAACTTATGTTAAGAAAAGATAAGGAAAATCACATCACACATTTTATGCTATTCACATGTAAGCTCATAAGTACTTATAGATAGCATACTTTTCATTTGTAATGTTTGATTTATAAGTTTTGAAAATAGTTTTGAATTTAGTAGTGATAATAGCCATTCATATTCTTACTTTAGCCAAAATATATAATTTGGCATAAAAGAAACATTTCATTTTAATTTATCTTTCAAAAGATATGAATCATATGACATACATATTTAGTATGCTAGGAAAGAAACAAAGTGATGTAAATATATAACTTCACTCACTCTAATTAATTCCTAAAGACAATCCTATGGAATAAGATTATTTAAAGTGAATCAAAGTTGGTTTAAAGAAATTTGGTTTTTTTTTTTGAGTTTGATTTGAGTTTAAGGAATATGAGAAGGTTTGCTGGTCCTAACCCCTTTCACCAAGTATGAGTTGATTTAGTTTATTTTTAGAACCATTAGATTAATTTTATATTTTAATTAGGTTAAGGTGTACATTAAGTCCATTAATTATCCCTTACCTACACCACTTTAACATATTTAACCAAATAATTATGAGCCAATGTATGACATAAAATCACAAGAAATTTAAATCAGCAATGCACCTAAGAAAGAAAGGGGCCTAATGCATTTGGCTTGCAATTAATGATTAATTAAGTTAAAGGATTTAATATAAGTACTTTCATAACCCTTCCCACACACATGGGTTAGATTTGATTTCCTTAAGCTACTTAGGTTATTAAACACCTAAGAAATCTACCCAAGAACGAATTGATTAAGTTCATATTGATTTGATTTTTAAGATTATGATTAATTAAGCCAATTAATTTAATGATTAAACTATTTAATTAATTTTCACCTTAATTAGATTTTATCCAAATGAAATAAACTTAGGGAAAATATTTGGGAGAGGGCTCTCATTCCCTAAGTTCATTCACTATTCTAAGGTAATTAACAAACTTAATTAAAGAATTTATCACTATTTAATCGGTTAATTTCATTTAATTAATTAAGAGAATGATTAAGGGTAAATCAAGCAATTACCCTAATTAAACCATTAATAAATTCTATGAAAATTAGGAGAGACAGAAGTCGGCCCATGAAACATATCCAAGTAGTTTGGAATTGATCAATGGAATAATCAGGGAGTAATTAGCATAGTTACATTCTCAATAAAAATTTAATTATAGAAAATTTACTATTCAAAATTAATTAAACTTAATTTTATATTATTCCCCTTTGAAATTTCTTCAATAAGCATTTGAGTTTGTAATTTTCTAATTTTTCTACATTTAGTTATTTATTTTTGAAAATTCTATGATTAAAATATAATTAAATAGCTTAATTATATAGTCAATCCTGCCATGTGGACCGCTGAGGCGGCATGCATTTTCCACGTGGCATGATGGGATTCACTATTTAAGTAGTCACATCATCTATATGATTGACGGTGCTTCGCTTTCCACTTCGTCAAAGATCGACGGTCAAGATTTAGCTTTCGATATTAAAGGATTAAAATGCGATCGCATTAATTAATGGTATCCATCTAAAACACGTGTGAATGATGGTCCATGATTCATCCCTGAGCTCGCCTGTGGGAGAGGGCAACCATTCATCCCTTAGGGCTTGATCCAAGCTTTGAGTTTGGATTGAGCTCAATTTAACCCACCATCATCATAGGAGATGAGATCTAATGGTCAAAATGCAATGGGATTACAATTCCTTAAAAGGACCAAATTAAATTCTCCCTAAGCTCAGTTTTGATCCATACCTCATCGGAGGCTATCACCGATGCTCCCAACTGTCGAGGTAGTTTCGTCTAGTGGAGATGAAGCTCAGTTAAAGATTTGAGGGCTTGAGGTTGAGTGGATCTTCTTATTGACCAAAGTGGGCTTCAATTGGGTGCGGCTTTGGTCTAGCTCCCCTCTTTTGTGCCTTGGAAGCTTGGAAGAAGCTTTGGATCAACTCGATTGGATCCTTTGAGGGTGCTTGCAAGAGGAATTGGATTGAAATTGAGTGATGGATGAGTTTGAATTTTCCTTGAGCTCCCTTATTTTTGGCATGAAGAAATTGAGAATGGAGAATTCAAAGTAGGTGGGAGAAGCTTGGAGGAACTTGGGAATGCTTGCTCTGAGTTCCTATGCTTCAATCGAATGTGAATGAATGCAAATGAAATGAAATTATGAAGAGTATATCTTCCCCTAGAAGGATCAAAACCAGAGTGTAGATGCCATTTTGATCAAATTGATCACCTTGAGTGGGTTATTTTGGCCTTTTGAGGTGGCACATGGTTTAGTTTTGGTAGAGGGAGGTAGTGGAGAAGTTTTCATGTGTTAAATGAGGTGGAGGAGTGATTCCCATGTGCTCATTTTGAGTGGGGTGGTCGATTTTGACCTTGGGTTGGTTTGGGTGACCCAAACCCATGGAGTCATCTGCACCACACCCACTAGTGTCCACTTGGTCCACTAAGAGGTGCCAAGTTGCCATGAAAAGGATATGACCAAATTTCAAGTGGAATTGGCCATATGTTACCTCTTGACCTAGGGGTAAAATGGTCATTTGGCTTTGATTTCAGTTTAGGTAGATTTGGAATAGTTTAAATTGGGTTGGTCCAAATTTCAAAGAATTTAGAGTTGATTTGGTGTCATTTGGCTCATGTTGACCCATTTAGGTCAAAATGGGTCAACTTGGATCAAGTTGACCAATTGTTCAAATTGGGTCAAACCAAGGGTTGGGTCAAGTTTATATGACTATTTGAAATGTGTTGGCATCATTGGTTTGGTTCAATTTGCATTATATTTGGTTTCGATTCACTTGATTTCATTTAGGTTAAATGGGTCAAGTTGACTAATTTGACCCATTTGCCCCAACTGGGCTAGGTCATGGGTTGGTTTAGATTTGGTTAGTCATTTTGAAATGTTTTGCAAGCATTGGTTTTAATCAATTTTGGTTTGATTTGATTTTGGCTCAATTTGACTTTTTAGGTCAAGTTGGGTTCATGGTCAATTGGGCTAGGTTGGGTCTAGTTGGGCAATTGAAGCTTTGGTCAAGTTCAATAAGTGATTTAGATTGAATTTGACCTATTGGTTGCAATCAATTTTGCTTATATCATAATTTGACACATTTTGACTTTTTAGGTCAAGTAGGGTCAACTTAGGTCAAGTGGCCAATTGGGCTAGGTTAGGCTCAAATGATGACTTGCTCAAGTTCAAACATTGACCATGAATTAGTTTTGATCAATGGTTTCAATCATTTGGCCTATGGTGAATTTTGGCTAGTTTAGGTTTCATTTTGGCTAAGTGTTGACTTGGTTTGACCCAATTTGAGTGAGATCATCTCATGATGATTGTTGCTCACAATATGAGGCTTAGGTGGGGTTAGTTCAATCCAATTTGGGTAGGATTAGAATTTGGCTCAAAAGGGGGTACTTTAGGTCACTTTAGGTCAAATGAGCCTAAGTGGGTCAATTGGCTTGATTAAGGCTTGAATCAAATTTGGTTGAACTCACATATGGACTTATGATTGAAATATAAATCCATTTGCAAGTGATTTTGAGTCAAATGAGTTTTGATTCATTTGATAATTTCAAGTTCAAAGGGTGAACATGAGTTTGACTTGGGTTTGATTTTTTGAATTTAGTTTTGGTTTGATGATTGAAGTTTATGTTTATATTTGGATTCATGATTGAAGGATTGTTTGAATCATGAAGAAAAACCAAGGGTTTGGCTTGATTTGACTTGAAAGGCTTAGGTTGAATTTTAACTAGATTTGGGTTTGAATTTTGAAGTTGGTTTTGATTGGATGATTGAAGTTTGTGTTTATATTTGGATTGATGATTGAAGGATTGATTGAATCATGAAGAAAAATGAAGGGTTTGGCTTGATTTGAAGTTGATTTGGCTAAGTTCAAGAATTTGACTTTAAAAACTTAGTTGAATTTTGGTTGAATTTGGTTTTATTTTTGGTTATTTGAATTTATATTTCATTTATATTTGTGAATATAAATGAGAATATCAATTGGTTATGAGAAAATTTCTTGAATTTGAATTGATTTGGATTTGTATTGAGCTAAGTCCATAAGATGAAATCAAAGTGACTTAGGAAAGATTTTAGGTTTGGAATTCAATCATGGGTTTCAATTATTTAGAATTGATTCAGGATTTGAGAAAATCCATTGGAATTAATTTAAGGTTTGTTTTTTTGGAATTGAAGTTTATTTGAGTTTGAGGTTGATTTGAATTTGGAGTTTGACTTGAAAGAAGGAAGTGAGGATTTGGTTTAAGCTATTGGGTAGGCAAATTTTCCTAACACCCCTAAGGCATGACATATTCCTATAGCTAACTCTTCTAAGTCTCTGAGTTAGGTTGAGTGTTCACCTAATCACTAGAAGTGTCTTAAGACTAAGAAACTCTTAGTGTCTATGAGGAGTCCTAAGTCTAAGATGGAGGGGTTGAGAGCTCATCCTAAAAATGAGGTCAACAAAGGGCGCCCAATAGGTGTGGTGTGACTGACAAGGTACACCGCACGTATTGGTGTTGACCAAAATAATCAACAACACTGAATGATCATAAGCACTAATAGAAATGATCTACTCTTAACCCAATGGTGTAGAAAGAATCAAGAGCTTAGTGCAATGTGACTCTACTCAAGTCAAAGACATAAGAGAGAAGGAGGAATCCACTAGGGACTGAGTATGTGAACCTTCTACTAGGGAAGCATGTTCAAATCATCCCAAGGAGATGAGAGGATTGATTTGATTTGAGTATCACTGGGGAGAGATTGATTTGATTTGTTGATTTAGTGTTCCATTGGGGACGAATATATGAACTTTCCACTAAAGGAGCAAGTTCAACTCATCCATTGGGGAATGAGAGGTTTTGATTTGATTTGTTTGATTGTTTAGTGGTTTTTGTTTTGACTCTACTGAGGGAGATTGATTGGATTTGTTTGATTGTTTTGATTCCAATGAGGGAATTTGTTGATTTATTTTTTTTATTTCATTTGGTTCCGCTGGGGAAGTTGAATTTGTTTCAGATATATTTTTTTTAATTTTAAATTTTGAGGTGAACCCTATTGGTTTGCGATGAACTACACTGAGCAGGGGCCGTGGGTCGTGATCTACTACAGATTTACTAATCCAAAGAGAGTAGTTTCCTGGCTAGGGGGAGAATTATCCAACCAAAGGGGTGCCTTTCGGTGTGCAGCAGCTGTACTAGAAAGAAAGCATAGTAGACTTACATCTTCCAAAGTAGGGATCAGTTGCTGGGGTGATCAGTTGGTGACAAAAAAAATCAAACCCAACCTAGGGCTGACTATTGAGTGAATGCCATTGGGGGACTTAAATCAACTCAAAGGTAGTCAAAGTCAATTTCATTTTTTAATTATTTTTGATGGATTTTGTTAGTTTGCAATGGAACGTACTGAGTAGGGGTCATGGGCCTTGATCTAGCTCAGATTTACCATTCAAAAGGGGTAGTCTACTAACCACATAATAGGACTAGCCAACAAAAGGAATTGCCTTTCAGTTCACAATGGTTAAGTCTAAGAAGAAAGCACGGGGACTCCATCTTCCAAAAATAAAGAACCACTGGGGTAACATATTAACAAGGTAACATATCAACCCGACCTAAGGCTGACTATTGAGTAAATGCTGCTAGGGGACTTAAATCAACTTAAAAAGAATCAAGGTTAATTATTTTTGATGGATTCTATTGGTTTTGATGGATCACACTGAGAAAAAGCTTATATTAGTCTAGACCTATCTTAGATTTTATTGAACCAAAGGGAGTAGCTTCCCAGCTGAGGGGAAAACTATCCAACCAAAGGAGTGCCTTCTGGTTTGCAATGGTCAATTCAGAGGAAGAAGGCACTTAGACTCACATCTTGCACTACAAAAGACCACTAGGGTGATCGGTTGTTTTGGGCAACAAATCGAACCCGACCTAGGGCTGCCCGTCAATTTGCGATAGTCATGCTAGCAAGAATGTGTAGTAGACTTTCATCTTCCAAAGCAAAATGACCATCAGGGTAATCTTCTTATGGAAAATAGATTGCGTGAGTTCCATAGGGGCTTACTCCCACATCAAAGTAGCTCGAGATAAAAGATATGTGTTTATTTTTGTACTTATGTTAAAGGGAATAGGACATCGCTCGAGTTCTCTCACACCTACCCTAAATATGCTTGGGGGATTTAATGAAATGGTGCCACGAATGGTAGTTGAAATTCCCACTAAGAAAGGATGTCGCTTGGGTTCTCTTACACCCAACTTAATTGTGCTAATCGAAATAGGATGCCTCTTAGATTCTCTCACACCTATTCTAGTAGTGCTTGGGAATTGTGTTTAATTTGTGTTTGTGTTGTGGAAGAAGGATACGATGCCTCTTGGGTTCTCTTACACCTATCCTAAGACACAGTCATGATAGATTCGCAAGATAAGCAAATAACACTTCGAATGAAGAGAAGATTTTGAAGAATTAGAATGAAATTTTATTCTTTTGACTGATAATTATTTCAGACATGTTTTTATGGGTAATATTTCTATAAATAGAGCTCATTAATTGCAAGCATCGGGTGTTCCCCTTTATAATCAATAAGCTAATAAGATCCTCCTTGGTAGGCCTTCTCTATGACATAGGGGCATTCTCAAGTGGGTTCAAACTTGCCTCCCATTTTTTGACTAGTAACAATTGGTCTTCTTAGACTAATACAAGTTCTCCTACTTGAAAAGACCTGAACCAGCTTGTTGTGAGCTTGAATCATTTTGGCTTTATACAACTCGAGGTTCTGGCATGCCCATAGGAATCCCTCCTCCAAAACTTTGAGCTCTTCTAACTGTAACTTTGCATTATGCTCTATAGTGATTTTTCTACCCAATGCTATCCTTAGTGATGGGAGTTGAACTTCTAAGGGTAGAATGGCTTCAGACCCATACACTAAGGAGAATGAGCTAAACTGAGTTGGAGTTCTATATGTGATGCGATAGGCCCACAAGGCTTCAACCAACTACTCATGCCACCGCTTGTTGTCGTCGAGCATTTTCTTTAGTATATGGATGAGATTTTTGTTGAATGCTTCTGCTAGGCCATTTTCCCTGGGGTAGTAGATATTAGAGTATCTCTAATCTATACCGTGTATTCTGATGAAGCTATTTTTCTTGGTGCTTTTGAATGCAGTACCATTATCATATATAATTCCTCAAGGCACTCTGAACCCATACATATGGTTCAAAAATTAAAGCATGTCGAAGCTATGACCTCTTTGAGGGATTGCCACTTGGAGAAGTAGTGCTAAGATGAACTGATGACCCTTGGAAGAAAGAGGATCGATTGGACCCACAATGTCGATACCCCAATACTCAAATGGCCATGAGGCTAAAGTAGGATGTAAAATGTTGGGTGGTTGATGTAAGACCACACTGTGTACCTAACACTGATGGAATCTCCTAACCACATTCATGTAGTCTGTAATCATTGAAGGCCAGTAGTATCGTAGTCTCTTGATCTTTGCTTTCATCTTCAGATTGGATTGATGCGCTACATAGTCGAATAATGCCTTGGTCACAATCAGCCGGTGTTTGTCCAAACAACGTAACCACATTTGATCAAAAGATCGTCGGTACAAGGTGTCATCCACGAGAGCATAGAAGAGAGTTCTCTCACCTAATGGGCTTGTGATTTCTCTTAAGGAAGTTTGCCAATGTTCAAATAATCTATGAACGGTTGAGTCAAATCTAGCTTCTCGTCCTTATTGGCAACGATAACCTCCCCTTCAAGAGAAAGTATCTCGATGAGTTCAACATCAATAAGGGATAAGACTTGTCTATTTTGGACCCTTATTAGAATGGACTCATCTTCCAGGCATGAAAATTCCTTGGCAAGTTTGGCCAAAGCATATGCTATTGCGTTCTCTCCTAGAGGGATCTTGTAGATGGTGACCTCAGGAATTTGGGCCAACAGGTTTCGGGTATACTCATGGTAATGACGAAGCTTGGGTTTGAGATAAGATCTAGTAATTTGGTTGATGACCAATTGAGAATCCCAGTAGATGTTGATGCTCTTAACACACACTATAATGGCTAACTCTAGACCGGAAATCAAAGCCTCATACTTGGCTTTGTTATTAGTGCATGGATTGGAGAAATAGTATGAGAATCTCATCACATTACGATATGGAGTTAAGAGAACTATTCCTACCCCCACCTTTCCTGGAAGAGTAGGTCGTGGTGCTTCTCCTTTATGAATGGAAGTTGCACCATCAAAATATATCTCCCATCGGTGATTGTCGAGCTCCCCTAAGTTCATGATTTATTTGTCAGGGAGATTGTTACTAAGCAAGTAGATTCAAGAGATGTGGGTGTGCTTTTGAAATCTAGTGCTTGTCCTTTTATGCACAGGAGACAATTGTAACATCAAACTTGAGAATCATGGATGATCTAGATTGCTTTGGCCATGTTATATGACATACTATAATTGGATTGGTTCTAGAAATCAAGTTCACCTTATGAGAAAGCATATAATGTAACAACTTTTGGGATGCAAAGATTAAAGGTAATGTTTCTCAATGGGTGGGTAGTTCACTTGAGAAATGATGACTAAGGTGCGAGAGCACTCTCCTTCCCTTTGTTATTGGCTTGGGCCAACAAAGGCTGAGGGAATCATCCAATGTAGTAGTGTAGAGGATTAGTGGCCTGCCCGAGATAGGAGCTGCTAGAACTACCAGCTTCACCAAATACTCCTTGATATTTTCAAAGGCATGCTAGCACTTATCATCCCACTTGAACTTGGCATCCTTTCTAACAAGTGCTGAAAATGGCTTGCATCTTCTCGATAAGTTGGAAATAAAGCGTCTTAGATACGCCAACTGACCTTGGAAAGATCTAAGATGAGTTAAACTTTTAGGTGGTGTAATTTCTAAGATAGCTTTGATCTTTTCTGAATCTATTTCTATTCCTCAATGTCGGACAATAAACCCAAGGAATTTCCTTAAAGCTACTCGAATGCATATTCGGGATTATAGGTTATATTGTCTCAATCATTTGAAAACTACTCTCAAGTCAAAGGCGGTCTTTCTTTTCTCTCTTTCTTATCTACTCAACTTGATGATGGATGACTTAGTTAAAGATTTGAGTCATGTTGGTATGTAGTACTAGCATTTTTTAAGAGCATGACTATACAATAAGAGATTACATCGATTCAAAAGTAGTGTTTCTTTTCATCCCTGGGCCATCTTGATTTGGTAGTGATGACCCATCCATGAAAGAATACTACATCGGATGTGGCGATGCCCCATTAATTTAATATAGGAAGAGCTCATCCTTAGGGCATGTCTTATTCGTCCCAAAATTGACACATATCTTAATTTAGCCCTTTTTCTTAAGGGATGACAGGGTAGGGTATTTTTCTTCCCCGATAAAACCAACATTGATCAATTTTTTGACTTCAGAAATGACCTGTTGTTTGATTTCTAATTGCTTGTGTCTAGGAGCTTGTTTGATAGGGTTAGTATTAGAATCCACTACTAGTTTGTGGACTGCTATGTCAAGACATAATCCAGTTATCTCTTCATAACTTCATGCAAAGTAGTCCTTAAACTCAGTCAATAGCCTAGCTAAGTCATTGGTATATTCTTCATTCTGCAATGAACTGATATATGTTGGGCATGGATTTTCTTTTATTCCAAGGTTGATTTTTTTAAGATTATCAATTGTTAAATGGATCTCCTCTTCAAATTTTGATGGTACATCTTTGATTTGGAGATCATGTAGATCATCTAAAGTTTCTAAACATACTTCCTCATAAGAGTTGGTATGGTTTGAGAAGAACCTAATAGACTCATGATTGGTAACAATTAATCATATTGACTCACATCATCAATCATCTTGATTATGCATCCTCGTTGTTCAATAGCTTTTTGAAGTACTCTTACCTGTGCTTAGGCCATGTATAAGGAATTAAACCTTTCTTTGTAAGATTAAGAACACAAAGAGAGTACCAATCAAAAGGTAATTCTATTGATTCTTTATATGAATCATCCTCAAGTTCTACATCAACTTCTGTAATTGAGGATGATGATCCCAAAAAGAATCTCTTCGACTATGCATCAATGGAAGACTTAGGGGCTTCTTTAACTACTAAAACTTTAACTTTTTTAGATTAAAGTGAGGTTAGAGCTAAAGTTCATTCTCGATAGTTTGACATACATTTGATTGAATACTTTTCTTTGTATGGAGGCTGGTCTTCATCCTTTGCTCAGTGTCTCTAATGAAACAGAGGGTTGGGTATATGCTAATCACATTAAACTCATCCCTGATTCCAAGTCTATGTGAATACTAGGGGTACTCTATGAATTGGAACATAACCCATATTGATGGCCAACAGGGGTCTTCCACCTCGGAATGGCCTATTTTTCCTTTCCCTCACTCAGTGGAGGAGTCATCCTACCCACATGTCTATATGATGGATTGAACTATGGGTGGAATGTGATATGTGGCTCTACTTCTTCTTCGGTGTCCTTTTCTCGTTCACTTGAATAATCATTTTTCTTTTCTTTTTCTTTCTCTTTTTCTTTTCTTTTTCTTCTTTTTCTTTTGCATTTAAATTTTGTCCAAGTTCACTAGAAAAGGTATTTTGAGGAAGATAGTAGATTACATCAACATATATCTTAACCTCTCAGACTGAAAATAGTTTTTCATCTCCTTTGACATAGTACTCAATCCCATCCTTCCTGAACTTGATGCACTGATGGAGGGAGGATGGAATCATATTTTTCTGATGTATTCAAGGCCTACTGAGCAAAGCTATGAATGAAGTATTTGAATAAATGATATAGAACTTGGCTTCAGTCTTCCATTCACATATCTCTAAAGTAACACTATGGAACCTAAAGCCCTCTCACCTTGTTCATTGAATCCTCTCAACATCATCCGATCTTTTCAGAGTGTGGAGATGTCAATCATCAAATAGGCAAGGGTCTTTAGACTCATAATGTTCATCGATTCACCTGGATCAATAAGAACCAAGAGATTCAATTTTCATGTCCTTTGTAATATAGAGGGGATGGTTGTGCTCCATATCCCATAGAAGAAGGTCTTCATCTGTGAAAGTGACTCCTTGGCCTTCTCTGGAATAATGTGTCTCCTCTACAGCAATGGTCAGCTGAGCTAAGCATATTTTAGGATCAAGGAGAGCCTTAATTAATGACTCCCTCATCTCTTTGGATAAGACAAGGGCATCATATATGCTTAACTTAGATGGAAACTTTATTAGGTGAGAGAGGACATTGTAATCCACCTTGGGTGATCTTCCAAGCATATCAAGGGTGGACCATCTTGTGGAGGAGCTTCTCAATCATCTGAACCTATGACATGTTTCCCTCTATCTTGAGGTGCTGTCCTAGGAGGTAGAACCTTGCTACTATGGAGGTTGACTTCGGTGATCTCTTGTGTCTGATTGGGAGACCCTCTCACAGTGGAAGACCAGATAGCTACTATTTATACTGGAACGAATGGATATCTTGATGCATTAGAAATTGGACAGGGAAAGAAATTTCTTGTTGGGTTACGTACCTACTTAATAAAGAAGAAACCTAAATTCCAAGAAATTCTATCTTCTACCAAGATATTCACTGAAGAAGTAGAAACCCTTTTGAGAGAAGCTATTCAGGAACAGATCAAACTCTTTCTACTTCAAGAACAAATAGAAATGTAAATGGATCATTTTTCTTCTATTTTGAATTCAGAGAAAGAAAGATTTCTGATTTGAATCATTCAAAAAAAGGGCCTTTATCCAATTCTTCTTTTTTCGAAACCGCTTTCTTCAATGGTTGAATAGTCTATAGAGCTAGAGGCTGCTAAAGTTTCACAAGGATCTTTTCCAAGGAGCACTACACTAGCACCGCACTGAGGAGTTATAGCTTTCAACTGAAGATTTCCAGAAGTCAAACACTCTTTGAGATGATGTCCTAGGAGGTAGAACCTTGCCACTATGGAGGTTGACTTTGGTGATCTCTTGTGGCTGGTTGGGAGACCCTCTCACGGTGGAAGACCAGATAGCTACTATTTACACCGGAACGAATGGATATCTTGATGCGTTAAAAATTGGACAGGTAAAGAAATTTCTCGTTGGGTTCGCACTTAACAAAGAAGAAACCTAAATTTCCAAGAAATTCTATCTTTACCAAGATATTCGAAGGAGTCTGAAATGTGACTTCTCTCTTAGTCTTGTCTAGGAGGTAGAACATTTTATTTGGATTGTATAGGCAAGGCATCTATCATTTTTCATTGAAAAGTTCAGATAAAAAAAAAGTGCTATGAAGCTCTTCCAGAATCGATTCTGGACTTGCTCATATACATCTTTGGGATTGGTTCACTTTGAAAAGGAAAAGCTCACCTAGTAGTCTTTTAGTCATTCACCAACTTAGAGGGGTAGAGTAGGTTCTGTGCTCATCGGCTCAGCTCTATGAGACTCTCAGAATCAAATGATTCTAAGTCTATCTCAAGAGGCGAACTCATAGTATTCAAAGATGGAAGATCCAACTCTAAATCAGAAAGAGGAAGATCAAAGTTGTTATAATTATTATTTAGACTTGAAGAGTTTTCTAAAAGAATAGAGTTAGATAATCCATCAGAAGTGACGCTGATATAATTCAAACTTGCTTTATTCCTTGATTTCTTGGATTTTAAAGGAGGTACATAGTAGAAGTCAAGTAAAGTAAGTGGGGTGAGGGATTTGATGCCTCATCCGTCGATATAAGATGTCTACTAGAGAAAGAACTAGCTGAAGTAGAGGTGGTCATTGATGTAGTAGTTGCAATGGTGGACTAGAGGCTGGACTCGTCGGTGGGTTGTCTTTACTTGGCTATCTCGGTAGCATGGGGTATTGAGCTCCTACCTTCCACGAGTTGTCTTGGATAACTGATGTTGAGGTTGCTACCTTAGCACCTCAGAAAGTTTCTTGATTTTAGAAATAATTTTCTTAGAGGTTTTATATAAGGAGATATCCCAACCTTCTTTTATTTTGGAAGGATCAGGTATCCCAAGGATTACTAATGGGCATGGTTGTTCCAAGGTATTCCTTTGGGATAACTATAATATTGTCTTGAAGCTATGCTCAAGCCCTGAATGTAAAGCAATCTTCAAAACATGACCTAACATGCTGGTAGGGAAAGTTAGGATCATTGCTCTTGTCCACTTCCTCCACCTTCTAGGTTAAGCTGAAATCAGGTTTCTTTAAGAGATTCTTAAATATTTTTGATTACCTCCTCTTAAATGAATATGGTTTGTTTAGTTTATCCATAAGAGTAGGTGGACCGCTACGATGCGGGTATGCATACCATTACTGAGGAGGAGGTAGTGAAGGCCATAGAGGATGCTTTGGGCTCGATGATCCTCGGTGGTGGTAGAGGAGGTGAGTGATGGTGCACGAGGTCTCTCATCTTGTTCTACCTGCTTCCCCTTTCTATTCTGTCACTACAGGTTCTTCTCATAAGCTTTATGTTTTGACTTTATTGATTGATCCAAAAGGTAACTATTTGGATTCTCCTTATAGCTGCCTTGATTAGCTTCTTAAATGTTTTGATGGTGAAACCTTTGAGCATGAAGGCCGCCATGGATATTCTTAAGCGAATCTAATGGCATCTTTGTTGGTCTTCTCACATTTCATACTCAAAATTCCTTAGAATATAATCAATGAGGGATTCACCATGGTGTTGTTGAGCCACAATCACCTATCACCCTTTGAGCTCCAATAAATCTCTTAATGAAGAGTTTCTCCAACTTAGCAAAGTCTTCTAAATTATTGGGTAGTTAGCTACCATCAGGCTTTCTTGGCTTCTTGACAAAGAGATGGAAGAGTAAAACATCACTACCATGCATTACAACAACTAAAATGCTATGTCTTTGCCTTGGGATCCCCTCAAGCTCTTAAAAGAAGGTGGCAAACCCTTACGATCTTGGATGACATCAAATTCTTCTAGGTAGGGTCTACCTTTGGAATGATCTCCTCGGGCTTGAACCAAGCTTCTCTCACTTATTGCTCAACCATGATTTTGATGTCTTTTCTTGTATGGAGAATATCCACTACCTTCCTCCCTGCTCTACTGTGGAGGTAAAGTCTTGTTTGGATCCAAGACATGCACAACTTCAGTGACTAGTCTCTCTAGTAGGATGAGTGGGCTTGGTTCTAGAGTGTTAAAATTGTTGCTAGCAAATCCTTGAGTTGCTTCCCGATTCTATCTATTTGTTCATCCTTTTGCTTTAATTGTAAAGGTGTTGGGTAGTAGAGGTCTTCTTGTCGCCATCACCTTCCAAAGTCTGGTCATCTAAGAGAACCCCTGGTGTCTACCATGTGGATTCCTACTGAATCATCTAACAGATCATCCTTATTAGGATCAAAGCCGATCTTCTCATCTTCTAAATTAACCAAGAATTTCCTAATATTTCCTTCTTCTCCACTAGATACTATGCCACAATGTCATCTAGGGAACGATCTAGTTGAACATCTACAAAAGATCGAGGCGTAGTAGGATCTTGTCATGGGTGATAGACATCCTTTCTTTGTGGAGAGCTAACCCTATGAGGACTACGCTCACTAGAAGAAAGATGCTCCTAGCTATCACTGGGTCTAAATTGAGTAGTACTCCAAGGAGGATCTATGGCCATGGGGATGACTATATTGTCTCCTCCTCCCTCTACTGATGAAATCTCCATTGCTGGGTGGTGGTGATGACGGATGACTATACTGGTCATTCCTTCCTCACCATAATTGTAGAAGGTTGAGCGAGAGCTCGCCTTGCACTGGGTGTGTACAATGGAATCTCTTGGCCATGGTTGGATCACCAGTGGGGTTCTCTTCTCCCCGGATGCAGCCTTCATGGCCTTTGCTGGAATGGTAGATGCTAGAACATGTATAGGAGATGGTGGAGTAAGTGGTGTGAGGCAACCGACTCTCTCGAATAGCTCCTCTCCATGATGGGTAGTCCCTGTAAGATCTTGTCGGATGATCGATGTAGTGCAGATTTGAAAGTCCACAAGTGAGGCTGGCATTTGTACCTGGCCTCCCATAGTGATACATGTATGGGCCTCCACGGCCTCTCACGATGCACACTGGGGATAAGCGATCTCAAAATAATTGAGCCACAACTCTGTGAGCTCCCACTTGAAGAAACAGATGTGCCTCCTCCTCTCATTGATAGGAGCCTGAAAATGAACTGCTGGTGGAGGTGAAGCTAAATCCTTCTAACATTCTCCCAATCAAATCTAGAGAGGGGGTGAAACTTGTTCTTTGTAATGAGAGGAGATTACTCAGTGACTCCTGATAGCATGGCGCCTCCAACTCCCTGCTATGTGAGTGTGAAGATCATGCGGTTCTTGTTTTACTGAGTCTTGGTAGGTCGGCGGTGTGGGAACTAGATCAATCTCGAAGATGAGATAATCCCTCAATTAGCCTCCTTGGAAGGTGCCAATAGTAGGTCTGATTTAGCAAGATTTAAGGCACTATTACTGTGGGTCAGCCAATCTTGTGAGGAGTCTCAATCAGATGGCATGTCAACGATGAGTCTGATGACTATGCTCTTTTGGTCCCCTCACATGTGATCAAGCCCCTCAAAGCCTTGGCCAAAGTGGATGAGGTGCATAGTTTGATCGTGAGGATGGCACGATCTGGAATCCATCCCATAAATGTGACATACTTGTGCCATTGAAATGAACTAAAACTAAAACTAAAACTAGCGAAGGAGAAAGTGATGTTGAAAAACAAACTTGAATCAGATTTTCATTTTGTTGACTTTTTTTGAATTTGAATTTAGAATTTGAACCCACATTGAATTTGGAAGAGAGATTTTGAGATTGATTGAAAGGAGTTTTTTTGAATGTAGAATCATTTCCAACAAATTTGTTATGTTCAAAATGGGTTCAAATATTTTGAAGAGATTGATGCTTCCATAGTTCATATTTGATTTTGATTTTGGAGTTTGAGGACCTTCATTTAACGAATTTGATTATGTTAAAGTAAAGGGTCAATTGATTTAGTTTTGATTTATGATTTTTGGAATTTACCCACTTAGCAAATTTGAGTAAGCTAGGTGAGGTGTTTGAAAACAATTTCTTTTCTTGTTTGCTTGTTTGTGGATCATGTGAATTTTGAGAATGGAATCTTAACTTAGCAAATTTGGGTATGCTAAATGAAGAACCCAAATGTGTTTTGTTTTTGAAGATTTTTGAAAAAGAGGATTCTTAGCAAATTTAGGTATGCTAATGAAAACCAAATGTGTTTTATTTTTTTGGTGATTTTTGGAAAAGAAGATTCCTAGCAAATTTTGGTATGCTAAGGAAATCCAAATGTGTTTCATGGTTTTGTAATTTTGATTTTGAAAAGTGGATTCTTAACAAATTTATGTATGCTAAGGAAATCCAAATGTGTTTAATCTTTTGATGATTTTGAAAGAAGATTCTTAGCAAATTTAGGTATGCTAAGTACGTCCAAATGTATTTCATATTTTTGATGATCTTTAAAAGAAGATTCTTAGCAAATTTTGGTATGCTAAAGAAATCCAAATGTATTTCATATTTTTTGTGATTTTGATTTTGAAAAGTGGATCTTCACTTAGCAAATTTGGGTATGCTAAATGAAAGACCCAAATGTTGTTTGATGTTTGTGATTTTTGATTTTAAAAAGTGGATCTTCACTTAGCAATTTCAGGTATGTTAAATGAAAGATCCAAATGTTGTTTGATGTTTGTGGTGAAAATATATATTTCTATCTTCATTATCTAAAGAAAAGAATAAAATGAAGAAAAAAATATAAATACCACTTGTTGAGACATAAAGATCTCAAATGTTCTTATTTGATAAATGGACATTGAGAAAGATGTATGCTATCTGAAAGATAGAAGTCATCATGGTGGATAATCATCATAAGGAATCTAAAGATATGGGTCTTGATGTGAGATTTTCTCTTATTTTACATGAAAAGTAAAGTGTTTATTTTAAATGATTCATTATTTCTATGAGGAAGGTAATTAATTATTTAAAATGAGATTTTAAAATACTCTTGATTGAGGTAAATGATTGTTGTCTAAAGATTTCAAAGATAGGATATCAATGATTATTTATTTTGAAGATCAAATGATTGATTAAGAGGAGGGGAGTTATTGTGAAAAAAAAGATAAGTAGATAAATGATATGGAATTAGTAAGATCTATTATTAATTGGGCTTTTATATTTTAAAATTGAGGTGATTTATTTATTTATTAAATTTTATTAGAAATCTAGGGTTTAAATTCCATAACAAGGTTGTGAAAATTCTTAGAGATGAATAATGCTGCTTAGAATGGAAGTAGCAACATCGAACAAATCTATGGGGTTTTGCAGATAAAAGCATCCCATAGTGGGAAAATTGTTCAATTTTTCTAAAAGAAATATATTTCATCTTCACTCTCGATAAAATGAAGATAAAATATATTTCTTCTTTTGTTGGACACCACATAGATCAGATGTTCTTATTAGGTGATCGGGTATGACATTGAGGAGATGTGTACTATCTCGAAAGATAGAAGTCACCTACAATGGACCTAATCACCTCAATAAGGACTCTAAGACTATGGGTCTTCATGTGCAGAGATTCTTCCACTACTTTACATGGAAAAGTAAAGCGGTTTATTTTAAATGGGTTTGTTAAGTTCCTATGAGGCAAGCCCCCCATAGTTAATTACATCCTAAGGAAGATTCCTTAAAATACTCTCGATTAAGGTAAATGATTGTTATCTCCAAGATTTCAAAGGTAGGACTATCAATCAATTGGTTTATTTTGGAAGATCAAATGGGATTGATCAGGAGATGGAGTTATTATCAAAACAAATGAAGATAAGTAGGAGATGTTCATGTTAGGAAACTAGGATCTTAAACTATCCTATGATTGGGCTTTACATTTTGAAATTGATTTATTTATTTGAGTTGAATTTTTATTAGAAATTTAGGGCTTATGATTCCAACACAAGATTATGGAAATGCTTAGAGGTGAGGATTTAAATTTATGGCACCAAAGGGAGAAACCTAGAACCTAAATCTAGGAGCTTTGGCGAGGGCAAGTGAATTATGAGTTATTTATTTACTTTTTTGTTTAATCTAAAGTTTAATTTTAACTTCTCATCCGATACATCAAGCAGGAAGATAGAAAGGATACATCTTTAGTTAGCTAAACAAATATAAACATTTTATAAAATGCAAAAGAATAAAGGCCATTTATGGTGACACCATGTAAACTCAAAATAAATTGGTAGCTATACTTATACAACTTATAATAATTAATTTACAATCAAGTAAAGAAATTCATGTTATTCTTCAAGCTTCATTTCTTCATTTCTTCTTTCTTCTTTAGTTCCTACTGGATGGTTAATGTGGATGCTAAGGCTTCATAAATAAGATGAGATCTTATGAGTTCATCTTAATCCTATAACAATCATTCAAAATTCTAATTGCAAAAAATTACATGAAAAGGAAAAAATAATCTAACTATACAAACAAAATGAGATTAACTAAAACAAACTATACAAATGAGCATGTATATTGAACTTAATAATACACATGATTTTAAAGTCCAAACATTATGTGGGGTATAAGCATCGACATGAAGTATTTATATTTTTATTTATTTAAATAGCATAATCCCAGAAAAGATAATGGTTAGACTAAGATTATTCTATACACACATACACAACACCTAGACTAAATAGATATCACAAAATAAAGCAAACATCAAATGCACCTAACTAAAAAGAAGTGGTGACTTAGCCTAATGTGTGTGCTTTTAAGATTTGTGTGATGTATTATGGTTTAAGTTAGAGTTTTCTAAGTGTGAAATGTTCAACATGAAAATTTATTTAAGTTGTTTAGTTGTCTTGGGTTGATTTTATTTTTTTGTGTTTTGATTAGGTTCTTGAATTCTATAATTAGACTAGGTTGTTAAGAGAGGAAAAGAAGAAAACTTTCTTTCCTTCCTAAGTAATTTCTAAAGTATTCATATTTTAGTTTTGTTTAGTGATATTTTGTGTATTTTAATTAATCTAAGTTTAGATGAACTCTAAAACAAACTATTCAAAAGAAAGGCACTTTAAGATTAAGTAAAGTGAATTAAATTTATAAAACACGCATCACTTCATTTCTTTCCCAACATGTATAACATGCACATGGATGAATCCTAAGCATATCTATACACACCAAATGGGAATGTTTAGCATACTTTATGATGAATTCTAAGTGAGTTACTTAAGAAAATTTGAATGCTTTATGATGCATGATTTTTTATTAAGTAGAAAAGGGTTTTATCCATTTTCACATGCACACATGTATATATAAAGGCATAAGTGAGTCTGATGCCATTGTTAGCATGTAAGGTACAAGACTTACTTAGGGCTACTTAAACCTCACAACCCAGATTGTCTAATATACCACTTTTCTTAAATACAGCATATGTACAAAGAAATGAATGGAAAAGAAAGATGCAAAGTTTATATTTATGTTTGGACTTTGTTATGCAATTTATATGTTAAGTGTAGGATCATTCTTAAAATCATAACATGGAAGAGGATAAAAAATATATTTAAGAAAGTGTTATGTTCTTTTAAAAGAACTATACACTTTGCAGATCTTATTCAAATCCATATTAAGAGGAAAGAAAGGAAGCAAACATAAGACACATTTTTATATTCACATGCAAGCTTATAAATAAACTTTAAGTAGCACACTTTCAAATTTAGGAATTTTATTTATATATTTTAAAAATATTTTTGAATTTAATAGTGATAATAGCCATTCATATTTTACTTTAAACAAAACATGCAATTTGACATGAAAACATTTCATTTTAATTTGATTTTGAAAAGCATGAATATGAAATTCATATAACATACATTTAGCATGTTAGGAAAGAACTAAAGTTGAAAAATGTAAACATCCACTAATTAATTCTTAAAGACAATCTTATGAAATAAGAAAGCTTAAGAAAATCAAATTATTTTTTAAAGAAGATTTGATTTTGTTTTGAGTTTGATTTAATTTGAGAGATGTGAGTTGAGTTTACTATTCCAACCCATTCCCACATATGTTGGTTATTTTAGTTTAATTTTAGTGATTAGATGATTTATATTTTGTTACTTAGGTTAAGTATGATTTAAGCATGTTAATTACCCACACACATACCACCTTAGCATAGTTAATCAAATAATTATGAGCCAATGAGATGACATAAAAGCACAAAAAAAATTTAAATCAGCAATGCACCTATTAAGAAAAGGGCCTAATGCATTTGGCTCATGATTAATGATTAATTAAACTAAGGGTTTAACTTAAGTAATTTCATAACCTCACACATGTGAGTTGAGTTTTGATTTCCTTAATTACTTAGCTCTTGAACACCTAAGCATCTACTCAAGATAGATTAATTGAGTTATGAAAAGTTTTAGGATTTTATGAAATTAATTAAGGGGGTAATTAGTTAATTAACCCTTAATTAAGGATGGATTAAAGAAGAAAAAGGGGGTTTAGGGAATATTTTAATAAAAGTATCCTAAAATTATTCCCTAAACCTCATATTCACTTAATCAAAACTTAATTGACTCAATAAGAGGGTTAAAGTACTAATTATACCCTTTATTAAGCTTAATTACATTAAGGGAATGATTAAGAAATGAATTAGCAATTCCTCTAATCAAGCCACCAATAAATCCCAAGAAAATTAGGAGTGGCAGGGGTCATCCCACTAATTAAGCACAAGAAATCTGGGATTAATCAGTGGAGTAATTAGAGGGTAATTAGCAAAATATATTCCCAATAAAACCCAAATTCGAGAAAGAACTATTCAAAATCAATTAAAATCAATTTTTAATATATTTTAGATTCAATTATCTATCCAATGCAATTTATTTCATTTTTATATTTATCTGCTTAGATATGAATTTAGAAGTTTGGTGATTAATTAATAATTTAAAAGCCTAATTATGTATTTAATTCCATCGGTGCCATGTAACTCCATGTACAAGATTGGATCTTTAACTTGTCACATCACAGCTGGTGATGCTATCGCTCTCCTCAGTATCGATTAAGGATCGATGGTGAGATTAAAGCCAGCGGATCAAAAGGGTAAATCTGTGAGATGCTACATGTTTTAATCTCAATCGTCCATCCAAAATGCGGATGGATGGGCGAGATTCATCCCTAATTCCACAGCAATGGAGATGGAGATGGCAAGAGAGAAACTTCATTGAGCTTGGATTGGGCTAAACCCACACCTTCATCATTTGGAGATCATATCCAATGGCTAGTTTATCATGCAATGAAAATTTCTTTTACAAAGCTCCACACTATGGCTAGATTAAGCTTGAAAAAATGGTTTACCTCTTCAGAGGTGATCACCGGCTCTTAATTTCCTCAGAGAAGCTTTGTTTGGAGTGGTTTCTTGAGAGTTTGTGGTCTTGAGATTGGGTGGTTGCTTCTAGAGGCCAACTCCACCTTGAACTCCTTGTGGCTTTGATCAAACTATCACCCCTCTTACCTTTGGAGTTTGGGAAAGAGAATGGGCAAGCTCGATTGGGGTCCTTGAGGGAGCATATAAAAGGAATTGGACTGATTTTAGGTTTGGAGTGAGATCAGATTTTGGCTTTCTTCCCCTATTTTTAGCTTGAGAAATCAAGAAATGGGAAGTTCAAACTCTCTCTAGGAAGCTTGGGAAGAGTAGTTAGGCTTTCCTTTGCTTGTCAGAGGGAGTGTGAAGGTTGAATTAGGGAGTATATCTCCCCAAGGGAAATCAGGGTTGGCCTCCTTGCCATTTTGATCCAATTAAGCTTATGCCATGGGTTTGTTAGGCCTTTTAGGATGTCCTTGAATTCAATTTTGGCCATGGAAGAAGTGGGTGAGGTGGCCATGTGCTTGAATTGAGTGTAAGAAGGATTCCATGTGCTCCATTTCAAGGCATGTGGTTGGCCATTAGCTGGGTTGACCATTAGGTTAGTGCTCATAGTGTTCACTTGATCCACTAAGAGGGTAACAAGTGGTTATGGAGAGGATTTGACCAAATTCCAATTAGATTTGGCCAAAATTTACTTTATGACCTAGGGTTAAAATGGTCATTTGACCTTGATTTTAGTTTGGGTATGTTTGATATGATGAGAAAATAGGATTGGCCAAGTTTCATTGAATTTGGAGTTAGTTTGATGTGATTTGGCTCATGTTTGACCCATTTAGGTCAACTTGCAAGATTGACCAAATGGTCAAGTTCATATGACCATTTGAAATGTTTTGGTAGCTTTGGTTTTATTTAATTTAGTTTAGGTTATAATTTGGTTTCATGATTTTATTCAGTCAAGGTTGTTTGACCATTCATAATCAAGGTTTGGTATCTTTGTTTCCAATCAATTTTGGTTAAGTTTGAATTTGGCTCAATTTGACCCTTTAGGTCAAGTTGGGTTCATGGTCAATTGGGCTAGGTTGGCTCTAATTGGCCAATTGAGGCTTTGGTCAAGTTCAACAATCATTTTGGCATGAACTTAACCCATTGGTTTCAATTAATTTGGCTTAGATCCAGTTTTGATACATTTTGACTTTTTAGGTCAAATTTGGTCAACTTGGGTCAAGTGGCCAATTGGGCTAGGTTATGCTCAAATGTTGACTTGGTTAAGTTCAAACATTGGTCATGAATGAACTTAGATCATTGGTTTCAACCAATTTGGCCTATGGTGGATTTTGGCTATTTCATTTTAGGTATTTTAATTTAGTCAACCCTTAGGTTTGACTAGTTTGACCCAATTTGAGTGATTGATCATCTCACAATGATTGTTGATAATGATGAGAGGCATAGATGGGCTTAGTTCAATCCAATTTGGTTGGGATTAAAATTTGGCTCATAAGGGTACTTTTGGTCACTTTGGGTCAAGTGAGCCTAAGTGGGTCAAGTGGCTTGGTCAAAGCTTGATTTGAGTTTGATTGAACTCACATATGGACATATGATTGAATTTTAAATCCATTTGCAAGTGGTTTGAATCAAATGAGTTTTCAATCATTTGATAATTTCAAGTTCAAAGGGGTGAACATGGGTTTTGATTTTTTGAATTGAGTTTTGGTTAAGTGACTAAGGTTTGTATTTATATTTGGATTCATAATTGAAGGATTGATTGAATCATGAAGAAAAATCAAGAGTTTGGCTTGATTTGAAGTTGATTTGGCTAAGTTCAAGAATTTGACTTGAAAGACTTAGGTTGGATTTTGATTTAATTTGAGTTTGATTTTTGGAGTTAGTTTTGTTTGTTTAAATTTATATTTCATTTTATATATGTAAATATAGATGAGAATATAAATGGGTTATGAGAAAAATTCAAGGATTTGAAGTGATTTGAACATGATTTACGCTAAATTCTTAAGAGAGAATTAAAGGGTGTAGGAAAGATTTAGAATTTTGGATTTATTTCGATTGATTTGAACTTATATTTCATTTATATATGTGAATATAAATGAGAATATAAATGGGTTGTGAGAAAATTTTATGAATTTGAGATGGTTTGAACTTGATTTGGGCTAAGTTCTTAAGAGGAAATCAAAGAACATAGGAAATATTTCAAACATGGAATTTCAATAAGAGTTTCAATCATGGGTTTCAATCATGGATTTCAATCATATGGAATTGATTTAAGTTTGATGTTGATTTAATTTGGAGTTTGACTTGAAGGAAGGAAGTGAGGAATGTGGTTCAAGCTATAAGGTAGGAAAATTTTCCTAACACCTTTAAGGCATGACCTATTCCTATGACTAACTCTTCTAAGTCTCTAGGGCTAGGTTGATTGTCCACCTAATCACTAGATGTGTCTTAAGACTAAGGAACTCTTAGTGTCTAAGAGAAGTCCTATGTCTAAGAGGGAGGGGTTGAGAGCTCATTCTAAAAATGAGGTCAACATATATCTAAGGTGAAAATTGGTATTTGGTTTACCTCCACAAGAGAGGATAAATCACCCGACTGTTTGGACTTACAATCGCCTGGGGGTGGCTGCCAACTAACTCTTCCTACGATTTTAAATACATGTAGGCAAGTCATATGCTCTTGCAAGATAGCTAAGTTGTTGTTTATTTAGAAAGAGACTAAATCCTTAAACACACTCCCTAAGAGACTATATCATGTAGGGCATGATTAATGACTTAAATCTAATGTAAATTTTTGTTATTTTTTTTTGGACTTTATTTGATTATAGGATTCATATGCATAATGCATGAGAAATTGGATTATGGGCCAAAATTAGTAAGAAAGGAGGTGTGTTTCTATCATGGCTCTCAAACGTCAAGCCAAATTCTTTGACAAATGTGGAAGCCCTTCAAATCAAGAGTAAAATAATATATTTTTCATGCATGATGTGAGAAAGAAAATACAACATCCAGCTAAGGGGTTGCTAATTCTTTTATCTTGATTTATAACCTAGGCTTTAAGTAAGGTTATGATTTGAGTTGATTAATTGGATATAAAATTTATTTTTACCTAAGAGCCTAATCATCATCCAGGCTATACATCAAAGCAAGGAAGAAACTAGGAAAATATGTCATCTTAATGCACAAGCTAAACAATCATCAATCAATTTATAAAGCTACATAAAAAAAGAATGAGAGGTCATTTGTGGTTGGGCTCCACATAATTCCAAAAAAATAAATTGGGTAGTCGCGATATACAACCCGCAAAATGAATTAATTATAATCAAAAGGGAATTCATGTTATAGGGGTCTTCATTCTTCATTCTTCTTTCTTCTTTCTTCCTTTCTTCTTTCTTTTTTTGGTTGGTTGGAATGTGGTTGCTCCAAAGGCTTCACATGGTATATAAGACATAATCTTATAACTAATGTTCATCCTAATCCCCCATAACAATCATTCCAAATCCTAATTGTAAAATTACATGAAAATGTGAAAAGTAAATCTAATGAAAACTTGCAAAATATAGATTAGCTAAAAAACCACACAATCCCAAGCATGTATATGAACAAATTAGACTTGGCACCCCAACATGGGTAACCAAGTCTACCTGGCCTATTTTGGATTATGCTTGGGGTATAAGCAACCCGCACAACAAAAGCATTTATATCTTTATTACAGCGCCCCTTAAGCACAATCCCCTATAGAAGATAATGGTTAGACTAAGATTGTCCTACCATTCAGTCTATGCACATACACCCTAACATCTAGACTAAAACATCACATCACAAAACAAAAGAAAACATCAAACCATGCACCGCCCTAACATAGGACTAGAGGTGGTGACCTAGCCTAATGTGTGTGATTTAAGGTTTGTGTGGTATGTCTTAGCTAGGCTTTAAGGTTAAAATTTTCTAAGTATGAAAGGTTCAACTTAGAGGGTGGTTTCATTTAAGTGGCTTAGTTGATTTGGTTAAGTTTTATTTCATGATTTGATTTGGTTTGAATGAACCTACAATTAATTACTAAGTGTTATAAAGAGAGCGAATGAGAAGAGAGCTTCTCTTTCCTCCCTACCTTAAATAATTTAAGATAAGTTCATTAAATATTTTGTTTAGTGAATGTTTTATTAGATTTTTAATTAATCCTAAGTTTAGATGGACTCTAAACATACCTATTAAAAGAAAGATATTTTAAGATTAAGTAAAGTGAATTACTATTACAAAACACACAACACTTTATTTATTTCCAACATGTGTAACATGCATATGGATGAATCCTAAGCATATCTATACATGCAAATGGGAATGTTTAACACACCTTAATGAGGAATGCTAAGGGATATTACTTGAGCAAATTTGGATGATTCATGATGCATGATTTTGTTAAGTAAAAAAATAGAGATTCTCTTATCCATTTTCATATGCACATTTACAAGTATGAAAGACATAAGTGAGTATGACACCATTGATTTACACCAGGCGTGTAGGGTATAAGACCTGCATGAGGCTACTTAAAGCCTCGCAACCTTGGGATGTCCAGACTAATATGCCACTTTTCTTAAATACATGTGCATGTACAGAAAGAAATGCATAGAAAGAGAATCATGCAAACAGTTTATGTTTGTTTGTTTTGATTGTTTAGTTTACATATGTGATGTGAAGTTCCTTCTTAAGTCATGACATAGGAGTGTATAGAAATGGATTTAAGCAAGAGTTATGTCCTTTTCAAATGGACTATACACGTTGCAAATCCTATACAAACATATGTTAAGAAAAAAGAAGGAAAATCACATTGGGTCATGTGCACCCGCACCCACTAGTGTCCACTTGGTAAGGGTGTCAAGTGGCCATGAAAGGATATGACCAAATTCCAAGTGGAATTGGTTACCCCTTGACCTAGGGGTAAAATGGTAATTTAGCATTGATTTCAGTTTAGGAAGATTTGGAATAGTTTGAAATTTGGTCCAAATTTCAAAGAATTTGGAGTTGATTTGGTGTCATTTATTAATGTTGACCCATTTAGGTCAAAATGGGTCAACTTGACCAATTGTTCAAATTGGGTCAAACCAAGGGTTGGGTCAAGTTCATATGACTATTTGAAATGTGTTGGCATCAATGGTTTGGTTCAATTTGGTTTATATTTGGTTTTGGTTCATTTGATTTCATTTAGGTCAAATGGGTCAAGTTGACCAATTTGACCCATTTGACCCAATTGGGTTAGGTCATCGGTTGATTTAGGTTTGGTTAGTCATTTGAAATGTTTTGGAAGCTTCAGTTTCAATCAATTTTGGTTTGATTTGATTTTATCTTAATTTAACTTTTTAGGTTAAGTTAGGTTCATGGTCAATTGGGCTAGATTGGGTCTAGTTGGCCAATTGAGGCTTTGGTCAAGTTAAACAAGTGGTTTAGAATTAGATTTGACCATTGATTGCAATCAATTTGGCTTAGATCAAGATTTGACATATTTTGACTTTTTTAGGTCAAGTTGGGTCAACTTAGTCAAGTGCCCAATTAGGCTAGGTTATGCTCAAATGATGACTTGGTCAAGTTCAATCATTGATTATGAATTGGTTTTGATCAATGGTTTCAATCAATTTGGCCTATGGTGAATTTTGGCTAGTTTAGGTTACATTTTGGCTAAGTGTTGGCTTGGTCTACCCTTAGGTTTGACTTAGTTTGACCCAATTTGAGTGATTGATCATCTCATGATGATTATTGCTTCCAATGTGAGGCTTAGGTGGGCTTAGTTCAATCCAATTTGGGTAGAATTAAAATTTGGCTCAAAAGAGGTACTTTAGCTCACTTTGGGTCAAGTGAGCCTAAGTGGGTCAATTAGCTTGATCAACACTTGAATCAAGTTTGGTTGAACTAACTTATGGACTTATGATTGAAATATAAATCTATTTGCAAGTGATTTGGAGTCAAATGGGTTTTGATTCATTTGACAATTTCTAGTTCAATGGGTGAACATGAGTTCGACTTGGGTTTGCTTTTTGAATTTAGTTTTGGTTTGATGGTTGAAGTTTATGTTTATATTTGGATTCATGATTGAAGGATTGATTGAATCATGAAGAAAAATCAAGGGTTTGGCTTGATTTGAGTTTGATTTGGCTAAGTTCAAGAATTTGACTTGAAAGGCTTAGGTTAAATTTTGATTAGATTTGGGTTTGAATTTTGAAGTTAGTTTTGATTGGATGATTGAAATTTGTCTTTATATTTGGATTCTTGATTGAAGGATTGATTGAATCATGAATAAAAATCAAGGGTTTGGCTTGATTTGAACTTAATTTGGCTAAGTTCAAGAATTTGACTTGAAAAGCTTAGGTTGAATTTTGGTTGAATTTGGGTTTTGGATTTATTTTTGGTTATTTGAATTTATATTTCATTTATATTTGTGAATATAAATGAGAATATAAATGGGTTATGAAAAAATTTCTTGAATTTGAATTGATTTGGATTTGATTTGAGCTAAGTCCATAAGATGGAATCAAAGTGACTTTAGAAAGATTTTAAGTTTGGAATTCAATCATGGGTTTCAATTATTTGGAATTGATTTAGGATTTGAGAAAATCAATTGGAATTAATTTAAGGTTTATTTTTAGGAAATGAAGTTGATTTGAATTTGGAGTTTGACTTGAAAGAAGGAAGTGAGGATTTGATTCAAGCTATAGGGTAGGCAAATTTTCCTAACACCCCTAAGGCATGACCTATTCCTATGGCTAACTCTTCTAAGTCTATAGGGTTAGATTGAGTGTTCACCTAATCACTAGAAGTGTCTTAAGACTAAGGAACTCTTAGTGTCCAAGTGGAGTCCTAAGTCTAAGATGGAGGGGTTGAGAGCTCATTCTAAAATGAGGTCAACAAGGGGCCGCTCAAAAATAAATATAAATGCTTTTTGTACAGGCTGCTTAAGCTCCTAAGCATAATCCAATTTAAGATAGGCGAGTTGGTTACCCATGTGCAAGGTGCTAAGTCCAAATTATAAATATAATTGGTTGGGTCGTATGGCATGTTTAACTAACACTTGTTTTACAGGTGTAGTTAGATTTACTTTTCTCATTTTTGATATAATTTTGCATTAGGAATTAGGATGAGCATTGGCAAGAGAGACAATGTCTTATGTGCCATGTGATGCTTTGAAATGAGTCAAATCAAATAAGCAAAGACGAGGAAAGAAGACATGAAGACTTGAAGAAGATGAAAACCCCCATAGCTTGTATTCATTCTTAATTGTAATTATTCTTTTGTAATCTAGTTGTATAAGGGTAGAGCTCGGCTATCCATTTTTCTTTTTGGGTTGTACGATGGCTCCCAACTTCACCAACCTTTTATTTTTTGCATTAGCTATAAAATGTTTGATATTTTGTTTAGCTTGTGCATTATAAATAGAATTCTTCTTCATAGTTTTTTATGATTGGTGTTTGTTGTATGGCCTGCAATTAGGCTCTTAGGGAAAAATAAATTTTCTATCCAACTACAACTCAATTAAATTTCTAAATAACTCATAACCTTATTGTTGACCTCACTTTTGGGAGTGAGCTCTAAACTTCCTTATCATAGATCTAGGACTCTTGTAAACACTAAAAGCTCCTTAGCCTTAAGACACTTCTAGTGATTAGGTGAATACTTGACCTAAGCCTAGAGACTTAGGAGAGTTAGTCCAAATAGGTTATGCCTTAGGGATATAGGAAGACTTGCCTACCTTATAGCCTTAAACCCAATCTCTGCTTCCTTCTTCCAAACCTAACCTCAAATTCAAATCCAAGACCATAAATCCAATCCCAAATCAAATGATTGAAACCCATGAATAAATCCAAATTCCAAATCCCTTCCTAAGCCCTTTGATTTTATCTTATGGACTTAGCCTAAATCAAATTCAAATCAACCCCAATTCACTTGACCTAAAGTGACATAAAAGACCTTTTCGAGCCAAGTTCTAATCCAACTCAAATTGGATTGAACTAAAATCATCAAACCCCATATCATGATCAATAATCATCCTAGGGTGACCAACTATAATTGGGTCAAACCAAGTCAACTTGGTCCTTTGACCAAGTACCACAACCAAAGGACACAAACTAGCCAAACCCCTTTGTAAGCCAAATTGAAACCATTGACTCAAACCCACTTATAATCAATGATTGAATATGAACAAACCATCAATTGAGCCAAACTAAGTCCAATTGGCCATTTGACCTAAGTTGACCCAAATGGACTTAAAAAGTCAAAATGGGTCAAATCATGGTTTGATCCAAATTGATTACAACCAATGGCTCAATTTCATTCCAAATCACTTATTGAACTTAACTAAAGCCATGATTGAGTCCAATTTAACCAATTGGTCAACTTGACCCAACCAAATTGACCTAAAGGTCAAATTGGCCAAATTCAAATTAAATCCAAATTAAACTAAACCAAAACCTACAATCACTTTCAATCAACGAATTCACCTTGACTCAACACCTAACCTAACCCAATTTAGTCAGATTGGTCAAATTGGTCAAATTGGTCAAATTGGTCTACTTGACCCATTTGACCCTTTTGAATCCAAATGAGTCAAAATCAAACCTAAGCCAAATTAATCAAAACTAATTGAACCAAAACATCCCAAATCATCATATAAACCTAACCTAAGTTTTGTTTGGACCCAATTTGACCAATTGGTCAACCCAACCCAACCTAACCCAAATGAACCCATTTTGACCATATGAAGCCAAATCACCTAAAACCACCTTATGAACCTTGGTGGCTGACCTAACCTGACCCAAACTAACCCTAGGTCAGCTCCAAAGCAGCTAAAGTCTATGTGTGACCCATTCCAAGGGGATTAACTAATGGACACCTTCTATTTACATTGGATTCTTACCTTAAATGGCAAAGTCCACTTTGCCTCCCCATGGTAGCCATCAAGCTTTTAAATGAGGAACTCCTAAGACATCTTAGCCCAACCTAAGCCATCCTAGCACTTTCCATGGACCAAGGGAAACAAGCCAAGCCAAGCCACTCCCTCCATGGTCGAACCCCATGGGTGCAAGGGAGAAAAATCTAAACTCCCTCAGCCCATATCTTGCCTTGAGACTCCTGCCACCACTTCCTCCACTCTTGGCATGCCATGTGGAGCTGACAACACCCCTCTGATGACTTGGCAATGGCCAATTGGTGAATTTTCAAGGATCAATCATGTCCATTCATCAAAGGCAATTAAGGGGTATACCCCCTCAATTCAAGCGACAAACATCACCAATTGCATTATGTGAGTCCTTAAGGCCATTTCAAAACTCCCAAGAGCTTCTGCCAATCCACCCTGACATTCCTCCTCCACGAGCAAAGGCAAATAGGACACCATTCTTTCAAGCAATACTCCTTTTTCTACTTGATCAAACACAAATTCCTTGCACCCACACCATCCTCTTACTTTGTCGAAGCAAATCGAATCATCTCCAAGCCTTCCCAAGCACCGGAGATTTGAGTTCAATCAGAGCCGAAACCTTCACGCATGTGGTTTGTTCGACCGAGCACTCTACATCAAATCAAGCTCAAAGCTTCTCAATAGGGTCTCACCTCAACTAGGTGAAGCTACCTCCATCGATCCACCACCATACATTAGCTTCGGTGAAGTAACTTTGCAAAATCGAGCCTTGTATGAAAAATATCTTGGTCTTTTGTGAAGCAAATTCAAACATCATGTGTTTTTGACCATTGGATGTGTGCGCCTATCCTCCCCTTAGGTGTGGGATGAATTTGGAGGCAATTTGAGCTTGGGTGAGCTCGGATTGAACGGGGAAAGATGGACAACATTCATATTTCACCGCTCACGAATGGGATAGATCATGAGCCAGCTGTTTCATGTGATCGAAATGAATGGCTCAGATTAGATCCCCGTTAGATCCCTAAATTCCTTTCCTAAATCATAAATCTGATCGTGGTCATCTGATCTTAGATCGGACGGTACATAGAGTTAGAGCGTCTGCCGTAATCTGAGTCAGCGATGAATGTGACAACTTAAATAGCAATCCATCATGCATGTGAAAAGCGTGTCGCCACGTGGCAATGGGATTAATGCTTAAATTAAGCTTAAATAATCTATCTTTTAAGGAAAACTTAAAAACCATAACTAATCCAAAATCCAAAAAAATACAAACTTATTTTTAAGATATTTTAGTAAAATCTGGGAAAATTATTATTAATTAATTTTAAATAGTGATTTTGGCTTAATTAAAGTTTAATTAAAAATTTAATTAGATTAATTACTTCTTAATTAATCACCTAATTAATCTTAAATTTTCTGTAGATGTTTAAGGAGATGACCTTTGCCTACCCTATTTTTCTGGGATTTTTTTGGTTGCTTAATTAGGGAAATCAATTGATTAAGCCTTAATCACTCTCTTAATTTAATTAGTGATAATTAGTGAATAAATAGTGACTTAATTAGTTATTTAAGCCTAATTACCTTTGTTGAATAGTAAGAGGGCTTGGGAATATGATTGGGATATTTTCCTAATTCATTTTCTAAGTTTTCTTTACTTTAATTAATTAATGACTGTGAGGTAATTAAGCGCTTAATTGATTAATTAATCCTCAAGGTAAAATCAGAGCCTAAGTGATCAAATGTAGGACTTATGGATTGAGATTAAGGCATCTTTCTTGATCTCTTTCCTTAAGTTGATTTCATCCCATTAATTGAAATATGCTTAATGCTTAACCAAATGGATTAATGAGCTTAATTAATTCAATCTAAAATCCACTTCACATTAGTCACCTGTAATCAATCTTGGGTAGCTCTTTGGGTGTTCAATAACTCAAAGAGAGAGCTAATGAAATTATGGTTAGCTCACATATGTGAGAAAATCATAAAATTAGTTAAGTGAGATTCTTAAGTCTAATTAACTATTAATCATGAGCTAATTGCATTAGGCCTCTTTCATTTCATAGGAGCATTGTCAATTTACTTTTCCATGTGGTTGCATATCATATTGTCTCATTATTAATTAGCTAATTAACTTAAGGTGATGTATGTAGGGGTTAATTAATTAATTTAATTCATACCTAACCTAATTAAGACATAAAATCAACCTAATATTCTTTATTAAACCAAATTAACTCACACATGGGGAATGGGATTAGGATTAACAAAAGTCTTTCATTTTCCTTAACTCAAATGAAACATAAAAATGAAATGACATTAAAAAACTTTGGTTTATTTTAAATAATCTTAATTAGTTTGATTGTCCTTAGGACTTAGTTGGATTGAATGAAATCACATGCTTGTGTTATTTTATTTTCATCCAATCATGCTAAATTGTATGTCATATGATTCATGCATCCATCTCTTTTAAAATTAATTAAATAAAATGATTCATTTTATGTCAAATTACATGTGTTGATTTAAATTAAAATATGTATAGTATCTACTAAATCTCAAATATATTTTAAAAGTTTATTAATGAATGAATATACATATTATAAATCTAGTTATATATATAGGAAATGCAAATCTATACAAATCTAATGTATGAAATGAAGTCTCTTTCTTACATTCATGTGTTGATTTGCATAAGTAAGAATGGTAGCCGTATATTAGTCTGGACATTCCAAGGACGCACGGCTTTAAGTAACCCCAAGGAGGTTCCTACCTCATTCCCTTGGTGCAGAACAATGGTGACGGCCTGCATGATTTCATTCTTATGCATTTGGACATTAATCTAGATAGAGCTTTAATTCAATTACAAAATAAATCAATCAAATCAAAATACAATTTTGCATGGCTTTATATTCTTGTAGTTGTTTATACATCCACATGTATCTAAGGATAGCGATATATTAGTTTAGACATTCAGGATGCACTTTTAAGTACCCCAAGGAGGTTTCTTACCTCGTTCCTTGGTGCGGAATAATAGCGACGTGCTTAGAACTTTTATACAAGGGGATGTGTATTTAGCTAATGAATGAAAACCCCCATTTTCTATTAAAAAGGCATGCATTCATGCTTTATTTGATTGATTGAGTTGATTAGTCATGTGATTTAAGGCTCTTTCCTTATGCTTTTGCATAAGAATTTAGATAGAGCTTTAAATCAATATGACAAAAATCATTAAACCAAATGAAACATTAATTCCAAATACATTTACTCACATTCATCATTTAAGTGTGCTAAGATATAAATTGCATGTATTGCTATGCTTAAGCTTTAATCATATGCATGATATAATGATGGTAGGAAATGAATAAACATGTATTATGTGATAGTAATTCATCCCAACTAAGCTTAAGATGCTTTTCTTATTGAATGAGTTTATTTAAAGTGAATATAAACTTAGGACTAATTAAAACATGTAATAAGTCATTCTCTAAAGGGAATTGATTAATTAATTTGCTTTAGATATGATTTAAGATAGGGATAAAGAGAGTGATCCTCTCTTTCTTTCTCACTTAGTTGTTAAGTGTAGTCTAATGAAACAAAATAAAATATCAAGTAAAATTTGCAAATTGATTAAACCATTTAAAAGTGAAACCACTCTTCATCATTAAATGTCTTTATACTTAAAAAAAAATTTAACTCTAAAGCCTAGCTAGGACATACCACACAAGCCTTAACACATACACATTAGATTAAGTCACCACTTCTAGCTTTATGTTGGGTGTGTATGATTTGATGTATGCTTATTTTGTGATGTATTATTGTAGACTAGATGTTAGGGGTGTATGCATTGATGTTAGGCATAAGTGATTAGCCTAATCATGTTTTTTTTTTGCGAGGTCATGCTTAAGGGTGCTTAAAATAAATATAAATGTTTTCTGCGGTTGCTTAACCCCTAAGCATGATCTATATTAGGATAGGTGGACTTGGCTACCCATGTGAGGGTGCAAAGTTCAAATTATCCATATAACTATTTGGGTTGTATGGTGTGTTTAGCTAACATCTATTTTGCAAGTGTAGTTAGATTTACTTTTCCTCTTTTTAATGTAATTTTGTATTAGGATTTAGGATTAGTGTTATGGGAGTTTAGGATAAACATTAGTTATAAGACCAAGTCTTATGTACCATGTGATCCTATGGAGCTTGCCCAATGTTGACCTCATTTTTAAGATGAGCTCTCAACCCCTCCCTCATAGACATAGGACTTCTCTTAAACACTAAGAGTTCCTTAGTCTTAAGACACATCTAGTGATTAGGTGGATAATCAACCTAGCACTAAAGACTTAGAAGAGTCACCTATAGGAATAGGTCATGCCTTAGGGGTGTTAGGAAAACTTCCCTACTCTATAGCTTGAACCACTTTCCTCACTTCCTTCCTTCAAATCAAACTCCAAATCAAATCAACATCAAAATTAAATCAATTTTGGCCTAATTGATTTTCTCCAAACTCAAATAAATACCATATAATTTAAATCCATGATTGAAACCCATGATTGAAATTCCAAGTTCAAAATCATTTCTAAGTCCATTGATTCCGTTCTTACAGACTTAGCCTAAATCAAATCAAATCAATTCAAACTCATGGAATTTTCTAACAACTCATTTATATTCTCATTTATATTTACATATATAAATAAAATATAAATTCAAATCCATCAAACTAAAGCCAAAAATCAAATCCAAAATCCATGGCCAAACTCCAAATCTTTCCTAAGTCACTTTGATTTCCCTCTTACGGACTAAGCAAACATCACTTCAAATTCCTAAAATTTTCTCATAACCCATTTATATTTTCATTTATATTCACATATATAAATGAAATATAAATTCAAACAATCAAAACCAACTCCAAAACTCAAACTCAAATTCATTCAAAATTCAACCTAAGCCTTTCAAGTCAAAATCTTGAACTTAGCCAAATCAATTTCAAATCAAGCCAAACCCTTGATTTTTCTTCATGATTCAATCAATCCTTCAATCATGAATCCAAGTATAAACATAAACTTCAATCACTTAACAAAACTCAATTCAAAAATCAAACCCAACTCAAACTCATGTTCACCTCTTGAACTTGAAATTATCAAATGAACCAAAACCCATTTGACTTCAAACCACTTGCAAATGGATTTATTTTCAATCATAAGTCCATATGTGAGTTTAATCAAACTCAAATCAAGCTTTGACCAAGCCATTTGACTCACTTAGGCTCACTTGACCCAAGTGACCTAAAGTACCCTTATGAGCCAAATTCTAATCCTAACCAAATTGGATTGAACTAAGCCCCTAAGTCTCTCATCATGATTAACAATCATCATGAGATGATCAATCACTCAAATAGGGTCAAACCAAGTCAAACCTATGACCAAGTAAACACTTAGTCAAAATGAAACCCAACATATCCAAAATCCACCATAGGACAAATTGATTGAAATTATTGAAGGTTCATTCATGACCAATATTTGAACTTGACCACGTCAACATTTTAGCTTAACCTAGCCCAATTGGTCAACTATACCCATTTGACCTAAATGAAATCAAATGAACCAAATTCAAACCTAAACCAAATTGAATCAAACTAAAGCCACCAAAATATTTCAAATGATCATATGAACTTGACCCAACCCTTAGTTTGACCCAATTTGACCATTTGATCAACTTGACCCAAGTTGACCCATTTTGACCTAAATGGGTCAACATGAACCAAATCACATCAAACCAACTCCAAATCCAATGAAACTTGGCCAAACCTATTTTCTCATCATATCAAACATACCCAAACTAAAATCAAGGTCAAATGAAAATTTTACCTCTAGGACATAGGATAAATTTTGGCCAAATCCATTTGTAATTTGATCAAATCCTCTCCATAACCACTTAGCACCCTCTTAGTGGATCAAGTGAACACTAAGGAGTGTGGTGCACCCAACCCAATGGGTTTGGGTCAGCAAGAATGGCCAAACCACGCTTGAAATGGAACAAATGGAATTCTCCTTACACTCAATTCAAGCACATGGGCACCTCACCCACTCCTTCTCTAGCCAAAACTGAACCACATGCAATTTAAAACAACCTAACTAACTCATTGCATGAGGTGTATTGATAAAAAATGGTAAGGCATTGCTCGACCGTCTGATTGCCTAGGGGGAGATATACTCCCTCTAATTCAACAAAATTTTCACTCTCCCTTAGTCGATTGAAGCATAGGAACTCAAAGAAAACCTTAGAGAGTCTTCCCAAGCTTCCTAGAGGGTTTGAAATCTCCATTCTTGATTTTCAGAGCTTACTCAACACTCAACATCAACCCAATTCCTTCTTCAAGCTTCATGAAGGGACTAAGTTGAATTCATCTAAGCTCTTTCCCAAGCTCCAAAGGCAAGAGAGGATCTAATTCGATCAAAGCCACAAGGAGTTCAAAGGGGAGTTGGTCTCTAGAAGCATCTACTCAATCTCAAGAGCTCAAACTCTCAGCAAAGCTTCATCTCAACTAGACAAAGCTTCTTCAAGGGAATCGAGCACCGGTGATCACCTCTGGCGAGGTAAGCCATTTTTTTGAGCTTAATCTATCCATAGTGTGGAGCATTGTGAAAGAATTTTTAATCCCATGGGATTTTAGCCATTACATATGATCTACATTGCATGATGAAGGTGCGGGCTAAATTTAGCCCAATCCGAGCTCGGATTATGGCCTAGAACATGAACGAATCTCCTTGCTCATAGAGAATTACAGGATGAATCTCTGGCCATCCATATGTGCATTTTGGATGGACATACGAGATTAAAACATGTAGCCTCCCACATTTTTTCACTCTGATCCGCAACTTTAGTCTCAGGGGTCTGTTCCTTGATCGGACGATTGAGGAGAAAGCGCATAGTGTTGCCGCCACGTGATGCTATGATGTGATGGGTTAAAGAGCCAATCATGTCATATAATTAGGGATTATTTAATTTTTAATTAATCACCAAATCTTTCTAAATTCATATCTAAGTATAGAAAAATTAGAAAAATATGAAATAAATTGCATACGAGAGATAATTGAACATAGAATATTCTAAAATTGATTTTAATTGATTTTGAATAGTTCTTTTCTTTGAATTTGGGTTTTTTGGGAATGATATTTTGCTAATTACCCTCTAATTACATCACTGATTAATTTCAAACTTCTTGAACATGATTAGTGGGATGACTTTTGCCACCCCTAATTTTCTTGGGATTTATTAGTGGTTTAATTAGAGGAATGGCTTGATTAATTCTTAATTACCCCCTTTATGTAATTAAGCTTAATTAAGGGTATAATTAGTGGTTTAACCCTCTAATTGAGTCAATTAAGTTTTTATTAAGTGAATGTAAGATTTAGGGAATAATTTTGGGATACTTTCCTTAAGATAGTCCCTAAACCCCCTTTTCTTCCTTAATCCATCCTTAATTAAGAGTTGATTCACTAATTACCCCCCTTAATTAATTTCATAAAATTTTAAAACTTTCCAGAACTTAATTAATCCATCTTGGGTAGATTCTTAGGTGTTCAAGAGCCTAAGTACAGTAAGAAAATCAAAACTCAACTCACATATGTGAGGGTGGTTATGAAATTACTTAAGTTAAAACCCTTTTGTTTAATGAATCATTAATCATGAGCCAAATGCATTAGTCCCTTTTCTTACTAGGTGCATTGCTGATTCAAATTCCATGAGTGGTTTTATGTCATCCCATTGGCTCATAATTATTTGATTAATTATGCTAAGGTGGTATAGGTAAGGGGTAATTAATATGCTTAATTCATACCTTAACCTAAGAAACACATAAAAAATCACCTAATCATCTAAAAATTAAACTAAAAAAACTGACATATGTGGAAATGGGTTAAGAACAACAAACTCACCTCACATTTCTCAAATTAAATCAAACTCAAAACAAAATCAAACCAGAATTTGATTTATTTTAAACTTTCTTATTTCATGAGATTGTCTTTAGGAATTAATTAGGATGAGTGTGTTTACATGCTTTCATCACTTTAGTTCTTTCCTAACATGCTAAATTTGTATGTCATATGGATTTCATGCATTCATGCTTTTCTAAAATCAAAATTAAAATGAAATACTTTCTTTATGTCAAATTGCATGTTTTGGCCAAAAATAGAAATATGAGTGGCTATTATCACTATTAAATTCGAATTATTTTCAAAATATATGAATCAATTACCAAAACTGAAAGTGTGCTACTTATAGTTTATTTATAAGTTTGCATGTGGATATAAAATTGTGTCTTATGTTTGCTTCCTTTCTTTCCTCTTAACATGGAGTTGGATAAGATTTACAAAGTGTATGGTTCTTTTAAAAGAACATAACACTTGCTTAAATCTACTCTTATCCCCTTCCATGTTATAACCTAAGAAGGATCTTTATATTCACACATATAAATTGCATAAGCAAATCAAACAATCAAGTATAACTTTTTGCATCCTTTCTTTTTCATTCATTTCTTTTGTATACATGTATGTATTTAAGGAAAGTGGTATATTAGTCTGGACAACCCCGGGGTTGCAATGCTTTAAGTATCCTTAAGTAGGTATTGTACCTTGCACACCTAGTGCTAACAATGGCACCGTACTCACTTATGCTTTTCGTACATTCATATGTGCATGTGAAAATTGGATAAGAATCCCCTTTTGTACTTAATGAAAATCATGCATCATAAGCATTCAAATTTTTGTAAGTAACTCACTTAGCATTCATCATAAAGTATGCTAAATATTCCCATTTTGTATGTATAGATATGCTTAGATTCATTCATATCATGTTATACATGTTGGGAAAGAAATCAAGTGATGTGTGTTTTGTGAATTTAATTCACTGAATCTTAAAATGCCTTTCTTTTGAATAGGTTTATTTAGAGTTCATATAAACTTAGGATTAATCAAAACACATAATAAAAAATTCACTAAACCAAACTAAAACATGAATCCACTTTAGAATTTACTTAGGTTAGGGAAGGAAAGAGAAGTTCTCTTCTCTTTCCCTCTCTTTACAACTTAGTAATTAATTGTAGGATTCACTTGAACCTAATCAAAACACAAAATAAAATTAACCCAAAACATCTAAACAACTCTCTAAGTTGAACATTCTTCACACTTAGAAAATTCTAATTTAAATCCATAGCTAAGCATACCACACAAACCTTAAAAGCTCACACATTAGGCTAAGTCACAAATTCTAGCTTTAGGTTAGGATGGTGCATGATTTGATGTTTTCTTTTATTTTGTGATGTAATATTTTAGAGTGGATGTTAGGGTGCATGTGCATAGGCTAAATGGTAGGGCGATCTTAGTCTAACCATTATCTTCTATAGGGATTGTGCTTAAGGGGCATTGTAATAAATAAAAATATAAATGCTTTTGTTGTGCAGGTGCTTATACCCCTAAGCATAATCCAATAGACCAAGTGGACTTAGTCACCCATGTGTGGGGTGTTAAGTCCAATATACATGCTTGGGATTTGTATGGTTTGTTTTAGCTAATCTCAATTTTGTAGGTGTTAGTTAAATTTTCATTTCTCCCTTTCATGTAATTTTTGCAATTAGGATTTTGGATTGACTATTATGAGGATTAGGATGAGCATTGGTTATAAGGTCATCCTTATGTACCATATGAAGCCTTTGGAGCATCCACCTTCCAACCATCCAAAAGAAGGAACCAAAGAAGAAAGAAGAAAAGAAGAATGAAGAAATGAAGCTTGAAGACCCCCCATAATAATGAATTCCTTGCTTAATGGTATTTAATTTATTTGTAATATGGGTTGTATAAGGGTAGAGCTCAGCTACCCAATTTGTTTTTCAGGTTTATGTGGTGGTGCCCGATCACAAATGGCCTCTTATTCTTTTGTGTTATCTTTATAAATTGATTGATGATTTGTTTAGCTTGTGCATTAAGATGACATCCTTTTCCTAGTTTCTTCCTTGTTTGATGTATGGCTTGGATGGCGATTAGGCTCTTAGGAAAAATAAATCTTCTACCAAATTTAACAATTCAAAATTAAAATTAAAGAACTCATAAGCTCACCTAAAGCTTAGGCTAAAATCAAGATAAAAGAATTAGCAACCTTTTAGCTGGATGAGTATTTCTTTTATAACATCATGCACAAATGCATATTATTTTCACTCTTGATTGGAGGGCTTCCACCTTTACCAGAGAAACATGGCTTGACCTTTGAGGGCCATGGTGGAAACACACCTTCTCCCTTCTCATTGATTTTGGCCAATAATCTTACTTCTCATGCATTAAGCATATGAATCCTATAAGCTTAAGTCAAGAATGATTGTAAAAACAAAAAATGTAATATGAATTGCATTAGATTTAGGTCATTACTCATGCCCGTACATGATCTAGTCTCTTAAGGAGTGAGTTTAAGTACTTAGTCTCTTTCTAATTATCTTGCATAAAGCATAAGACTCTTCTACATGAATTTAAAATCGTAGGAGGAGTTAGCTGGCAGCGACCCCCAGGGTTGTAAGTCCAAACAGGCAGGTGGTTTATCCTCTCTTTTGGAGGTAAACCAAATACCCATTTTTGCCTTAGATTTAGGTTATTCTTTTGGCCCTCGCCAAAGCTCCCTAGACTTAGGTTTTGAGGTTGCTTCTCCCCTTTGTGGGCCATAAGTATAAATGCTCACCTCTTAAGCATTTCCATAATCTTGTGTTGTGGAATCATAAGCCTAAATTTTTAATGAAAAATTCAACTCAAACAAATTAAATCAATTTCAAAAATGTAAAGCCCAACCATAGATAGTTTGATATGCTCACTAGGTTTCCTAACATCATGAGCATCTCCTACTTATCTTCATTTGGCTTCGATAATAACTCCCTCTCTTTGATCAATCCTATTTGATCTTCCAAAATAAACTAATCGATTGATAGTCCTACATATTGAAATCTTTAGACAATGATCATTTACCTTAATCGAGAGTATTCCTAAGGAATCCTCTTCCTTAGGATCTAATTAACTATTGGAGCTTGCCCCTGTAGGGAACTTAATGAATCCAATTTAAAATAAACCCTTTACTTTTCTATGTAAAGTACAGGAAGAATCTCTAGTACACATGCAGACCCATTATCCTCAGGAGTCGTTATTCGGGTGATTAGGCCCATTGTAGGGTGGTGACTTCTATCTTTCGAGATAGTACACTTCTCCTCAATGTCATACTCAATCACCTTAATATGAATATATGTGGATCTATGTGGCATCCCAACAAGGCATATTTTTATATATTTTTGTTTTCATTTATCCTATTTTCCAAAAGGGGATAGATGAAGGTAGAAATGTATAAAATTTCACCACAGATTTTTTTGGCGACTCCGCCGGGGATGGTTCCTCTCTACATCTTTGGTAAATGATCGTTGTCTCTGAGTATCGATAGTGAATCTGTATTTTATATGGATTTGAGACTATCTTTATTTTCTATTGGCACTTAGCTCATTTCATTCTTGAGTTGAGTTAGCCAACATCTTTAGGTTTTAGGACCTCACCGTTGGTCTTAAAACCCCCATTGGGTTCCCTAATGGGTGAAAATCAAAAATTAATAAAGAAAATAATTAAAGACTTCCTCTTTACCATTTCTATGGTAAGGAAAGGTTCATTCTAAAAAATAAAGACAAAATAAATCTTTCATAAAGAACTTGCTTTTCAAAAAGCACTCTTTCAAAAATGCACATAATAAAATATTTTTCACAAAATTTTTCCTAAATCACTCTCATCTAACAATCTTCATGATTGTTATATGTAGGATCATCTTTGCAAAAAAAATTCCAATAATTACCTTTGCTAAATGCACAAATGAGCTCCTTCATTCAATTCATTTTGGGTGAAGACTTCATTTTAAAAAAATAATAATAAGATTCCAATAATTACATTTTATAAAAAAAAAGCACAAATGAGCTTCTTCATTCAATTAATTTTGGTGAAGACCTCATTTTCAAAAATAAAATTTCAATAATCATGTTTTCAAAAGCATAAAATTTGAAGATAAGTTTATCCATCCAATACATTCAAATGTGTTGAATGGATGTTACATCTTCAAACAATTTTTTTTACAACTTTGAAATTCCATTCAACACATTCGAGATGTGTTAAGTTAGAATTTTCATCTTTATAAACAAAATCAAAAATAAATTTTCAAAAGCACATATGAACCTCTCCATTCAATATACCCACACTTATTGAATGGAAGTTTTATTTTTCAAACAAAACTAAATTTTTCAAAAGCATATGAACATCTCCATTCAATATACCCAAATTTATTGAATGAAGATTTCATTCCCAAATAAAAATAACATCATTTGGAAATCCCACTTAAACACATTCCATATATGATTAAGTTGAAATTCCCTCTTTCAAAAAGCAATAATCTCACACAAAACAAGATTTTCACATTACAAAAATAGGATTGACTTCCATTCCGACATACCCAAATTTGTTAGATGGAAGTCTTCTTTTCTAAAATCAAAACTTAACAATCATATTTTCAAAATTCAAAACTCATTTGGAACTTCATTTAGCACACTCAAATTTGCTAAGTGAAGTCTCCAAATTTGAAAATAAAAAATTTTAAAACACATTTGGAACTTCATTTTAGTATACCACATTTGCTAAAGTGAAGTCTCCACTTTTTAAAACAAAATTTAAAACACATTTGGAACTTCATTCTAGCATGTCCCATTTGCTAAAATGAAGCCCCACTTTCCAAAACAAAAAATTTGAAATGCATTTGGAACTTCATTCTAGCATACCCCATTTGCTAAAGTGAAGTCTCCATTTTCAAAATCTGAAGAACAAAAATTTGAAACACCTTTGGAATTTCATTTAGCATACTCAAATTTGCTAAGTGAAATTTCCATTTCACAAAATTCTAAAAAAACACTTTTGGAACTTCACTCTTTAGCATACCAAATTTGCTAAAGTGAAGCCTCCATTTTCAAAACAAAACCAAAACACAAAAAAGATTTTAAACACATCTTTTGGAATTTCATTTAGCATACTCAAATTTGCTAAGTAAAATGTCCATTTCACAAAATTAAGTGGAACTTCATTTTTTAGCACACTATATTTGCTAGAGTGAAGTCTCTAGTTTCAATCAAAAACAAATCAAAACCAAAGAAACATAGTAGGAATTCCCTTAGCATACTTAAATTTGCTAAGGATCCTACTTTTCAAAAAAAAAAACAAATCAAAACCAAAAGAAACACATTAGGATTTCCCTTAGCATACCCAAATTTGCTAAGGATCCTACTTTTCAAAAACAAATCAAAACCAAAAAGAAACACATTAGGATTCCTTTAGCATACTTAAATTTGCTAAGGATCTTACTTTCAAAAAAAAAAAGTAAATCAAAACCAAATGAAACCCATTAGGATTTTGTTAGCATACCCAAATTTGCTAAGGATCCTATTTTTGAAAAATCAAAATATCCAAAACAAATGAAACACTTTAGGATTTTCTTAGCATACTCAAATTTGCTAAGAATCCTATTTTCAAAAAATTTCAAAAAAAATAAATAAATAAATAAAACACACTTGGGTTCTTCACTTAGCATACCCAAATTTGCTAAGTGGGAATTCCAATTTTCAAAATCACTAATAATTCATAAGACAAAAGCAAACAAAAGAAAAATAAACAATGATTTTCAAACACCTCACTTAGCATACCCAAATTTGCTAAGTGAGTAGATTCCAAAATATCAAATTAAAAACAAAACCAATTAACCCTTACTTTAACTTACTCAATTTGTTAAAGGAAAGGGTCCTCAAATCAAATCCAATTTCAAACATGAACCTATGGAAGCATCTTTCTAAAAATATTTGAACCCATTTTTAACAAACCCAAATTTGTTGAAATTGGATTCATATTCAAAAATATCTCTGTCTAATCAAATCTCTAAATCTTCTCTAAATCCATTTGAACCCCACTTAACACTTCCAAGATGTTGGATGTGGGTTGAAATTTTAAATTATGATTCAAAAGTCAACAAAACAAAATTTTGATCCAAGTTTGTTTCCAATATCATAGATTCTCACATTTGATTTCAATACAGTTTAATTTTCATTTTTTGACTATAATGGCTTCGAAGTATGTGTTTACTTGGACTTGGCCTTGGATCAGGCCAATCTCCCCATTCTGATTGCACTCATCTCATCCATTTCGGTAGAGGTTTTGAGGGGGTGAGGATTTACCTGTGAGGGCACACCCCTCACAAAGGTAGAAGCCAATCATTCAGATTGATTTGCCATCAGATTTTGATATCCCCTCACTGAATAGGAAAGCAGTGACAGTTTATAGTAGTAGTGCGGTACTAGCATCGGCCATCTCGGTCGTGGTTTTCGATCTGCAGGGCTAGCACCCACTCATAGCACCCTCTAAGGGTAAGGCTCCTCTGATCCCAGAGATTGCCTCCCCAGCTTTTGAGGTTGGGTCTAGTTCTCACTCCACTCACCCTACCAGGACTCAAAGGAGGATAAAAATCACATGATTAAGCGGTACCATACATGTATCACTAGGGAGATGGAGGCAGCTACACGGTCAGTTGTGGAGGAGGTGCCCACTCTGATTTTCGCTAGTTACAATGAACCCATTTCATCCTCTCTCTGGGTCTGATAGAGAGGATGCTAGGATTATCCATACTTCACCTCCACCAGTGGTTCAGTACCAGCCCTAGTTAGCTAGAGTAGGAGGTCGTATGCTAGCCTCCATTCAGTTTTATGCTAGGTTGGTGGAGCTTACAGATATTCTGAGTCCGGAGCTCAATTTGACTTGAGATTTGTCATCCCCATAGCGTGGGGAAACATCTATGGCAAGAGAGGGCCAGAGAGGCCTGTACTATAGTTTAGATCACTAGCCGGGAGAGGCAGAGATTTAGTTGTCAATCTGTAGCTTCCACACTCATTGATTTTCTCGATCAGCGTGCTACCCACGTCGATCACATACGATTTCACTTACTAACATGATCCATCATGGAGGAGGACTGTTTGAGAGAGAGTGTCCACCACTACTACCCCCGCCACCATCATCATTCATGTTTCAGCATCTCCAATTTCATCAAAATCCATGAAGGCCACATCAGGAGGCATTTTGTTGGTGTTATGGCGAGGGATCCTATTCCATCTACACCTATGGCGAGCTCTCTTCGACCTTACGATGGTGATGTGGAAGGAATGGTGGCCCGAAGCATATTGGTCATCCCTTCACCAACACCACCAGTTTAGCAGGACATAAAGATGGTTGCACTGTGCAGTGATAACCCATGATAGTAGAACCTCCTAGGAGTGTCACCCCTTTCAGAGTTAGTGACAATTAGGAGTGTGTCTCTTCTAGTGAGTACAGTCCTCATAGGATTGATTCTCTAGCAACAGGGGAGGTTCAGTGCCTCTCAGTACATGATAGTGATCACACCGGTCAGGCAAAATCATTTGTGCCTATTCAGATTGATTGTCTCTTGAGGACATAGTGGCACATTATCTTATGGAAAAGAAAAAAATTATGGAGCATGATTGGTCTGATGAGGCAAAAATCAGCTTTGGTCTTAACAAAGATGATTTATTAGGAGATTTAGCAGGGGTGTGCATGGTAGATACCAGAGGATCCCTCCTCAGAGAGCAGTAGGCTATGGAAGGTGATGACGCTGAGCAGAAGACACAACCCACTCACATCAACACCTCCTAGCACAATTAAAATAGAAAGATGAAAAGATAGATAAGATGGCGAGGCAGCTTGAGGACTTATTAGCAGCAGTCTCAGTACTTCATAAATAAGCACCAATAGTTCATCCTACCATGGCTTAGACCAGTCAGCCAGAGTTAGTGCATGTTTTGGACCCAGCCAAGACCTTACCTCCCGTCGAGCAAGGTAGCACTAGCATGTATAGGAACGTAGTGGAAATTACCTCCATATAAGAAAAAGACATTAAGTCCATGGTTGAGCAGCAGGTGAAGGAAGCATTGGCTCAAGCCCAGGGAGGATCATCAGTTCAAAGGGCCTCTACAGGAGGTGAATTTGATTCATGCCACCTTCCTTGAAAGTTTTGATGGCGGTGGAAACAGAACACATTGCCCATTTGAGCTAGTTCTACAATCTTGGTGATGGCTTTGCTTTTTTTTGCCTCTTCATCAGTAGCCTAGCAGGGATAGCTTTCGACTAGTATGCTGAACTTCCCAATAGTTCAGTAAAGACATTTACTGAGTTGGAGCAACTCTTCATCAAGAGGTTTGCTGGAGCTCAGCAAAGGGTTATTATGGGCAATCACATTGTAGAACAACAACACCCAGGTGTGTCCCTTGTTGACTATATTCTCAGGTGGCATAACCTGAGTATGAAATGAGTTGCAGCTGTCTGAACAACATGCCATTGAGATTCTTCTAAATAATATCCATGGCCCGATCACCTTCATGCTTAAGGGCTTCACTATCAAAACTTTTGAGAAGTTAATCAACAAGGTAGCTAGTCTACAAAGAGAGGCCAAATAGTTACCTTTTCAAGATCAATTGCTTAAGCCAAAGTCTCAGAAGGTCTATGAGAAAAAGCCAAGAACAATGACAGTGGTAGATAAGGGGAAGCTACCAGCTAAAGATCAGTTCAAGAGACCATGACCTTAGCAGCCTTCACTTCCACCTACCACCACCGAGGTAGCCCTACCAGCCTTTACAGTAACCTACATGGCCAGCACTATCATCGCCTCAACCATATCATCAGTAGCAGCGACACACATACCTGCCGCCAGGTAGCTATGGTCCACCTACTCTTTTGGATAAACTCAATAAGCCTTATTCATTTAAGAGGGAGGTAATCAGGAAGATCTTTAAGAATCTCTTAAAGAAGCCTGATTTTCTACCCAAACCTAAAAGATCATAGGAAGTAGGCAAAAACCATGATTATAACTATTACCCCTACCACCGTATGCTAGGTCATGTTTTGGAAGATTGCTTCACCTTCAAGGACTGGCATGAACATAGCTTCAAGACTGGTGCTATAGTTATCCCGAAGGAATACCTTGTGGAATAACCATCTAGTTCCATCAGGGTAATCCTTGGAGATGCTTGTGATCTCTCCAAGACCAAAGAAGGTTGGGATATCTCCTTATCCAAAACCACTAAAAAGATCATTTAGAAGATCAAGAAACTTTCCTTGCAGGTGCCTGAGTCAGCTCAAACCTCTAACATAAAGGAAGGTTTGCAAGTTGATAGTGCCAACTCAAGGAAAGGGGGAGCTCAGTAGTAGTAGCAGCCAGTGCTGGCCCTGGATAGTCCAGTAACACAACCACCAATCGAGTCTAGCCTCCAGTCTACCATTGTAGCTACCACATCAGAGACTTCTCCTACTTCAACTAGCTCTTCTTCTTCTACTAGTAGAACTCTTGTGTCGACGGATAAGGACATCAAATCTCTTACCCCTATTACTTTACTTGACTTCTACTTTGTACCTCATAAAAAATCCAAGAAATTAAAGAATAAAGCTAGTTTGAATTACATCTGTCTCACTTCTGATGGGTTGTCTACTTCTATTCCTAATGATAACTCTTCAAGTCAAAATAACCATAACAATTATGATCTCCCTCTTTCTAATTCAGAGTTGGACCTTCATACTCTGAATACTATGGGTTTGCCTCATGAGATAGACTTGGAATCATTCAATTCTGAGGGTCCCATAGGAGAAGCTACAGGTGAGCCTATCGTGCAAGTAGAACCTTCCATTACCCTGCCACAAGAGATCACCAAAGTCAACCTCTGTAGTGGCAAGGTTCTACCTCCTAGGGTAGCTCCTCAAGATAGAGGGAAGTAAGTCATTGGTACAGAGGATCGAGAAGCCCCTCCACAAGCTTCTCCACCCTTGGATATGCTTCTGGAGGATCAGTCGAAGGTGGACTAAAATGTCCTCTCTCATCTAAGAAAGTTGTCATCTAAGCTAAGCATATATGATGCCCTTGTCTTATCTAAAGAGATGAGGGAGTCATTAATCAAGGCTCTCCTTGATCCTGAAATATGCTTAGATCAGCTAACTGCTATTGGTAAGGAGGCACATTATGCAAAAGAAGCCCAGGGGATCACTTTCACAGATGAAGACCTTCTTCTTGGGGACTTGGAGCATCCCTCACATCACGTTGACATGGGTAGATTCCGGCGAGTTTTCATTGATCCAGAAGCATCGGTGAGCATTATGAGTCTAAAGACTCTTGCCTATTTGAGGATCGACATCTCCACAATTCGAGGAGATCGAATGATGTTGAGAGGATTCAATGAACAAGGCGAGAGGGCTTTAGGTTCCAAAATATTACCCTTGGAGATAGCTGACTGGAAGACTAAAGCCAAGTTTAATATAATTGATTTGAATACTTCATTCACCAATTTGTTTGGTAGGCCATGGATACATCAAAATAAGATAATTCCATCCTCCCTCCATCAGTGCATCAAGTTCAGAAAAGATGGGATTGAATACAATGTCAATAGGGATGAAAAGCCATTTTCTATCAGAGAGGGTGAGATTTATGAGGATGCGACCTACTATCATCCTCAACACACCCTTTCTCATGAACTTGGATAAAATTCAAATTAAAAAAAAATGAAAATGATGAAAAAGAAAAGGCAAAAGAAAAGAGAAGAAAAATGAAAATCCAAGTGAACAAGAAAGGGGAATTGAAGAAGAAATAGATTTGCATATCACATTCCACCCGCAGTTCACTCCATCATATGGACACGTGAGTAGGATGGATCAACCTCCACCAGGCAGAGGCAGGCACAGAGATAGAGGCAATTCTAGAGGTGGAAGACCCCCCAGTTGGCCATCAGCCAATAGGAGTTATGTTCTAGTTCATAGGAGTACCCCTACTATTCACATAGATTTGGAATCCAGCTCAGAGGATGAGTCTAATGTGATTAGCATACCAGCCAACCCCTCTCAACGGGTTCCATTGGAGGTGACTTTCGAGCCAAACAGTGATGAAGATTGAGCCTCTAGACAAAGCAAAGTATTCGAATCAAGTTTATGTGAGACTATTAGGCAGCAGCTGGGAACCTTAGCTCTAACCTCACTTTCATCTCAAAAAGTTGAAAGTTTAGAAGTTAAGGAAGCCAAGTCTTGAAGAAAGCCAGATTCTTTTGGGATCATCATCCTCAAGCCCTGAAGTTGATGTAGAACTTGAGGAAGACTTATTTAAAGAATTAATGGAATTACCACTTGACTTTTACTTGCCTTGTGTTCATAATCTTATACAAAAAGGTTTGGTTCCTTACACATGGTCCAAGCACAAGTCAAAGTATTTTGAAAAGCTGTGGAACAAGGCAGGGAAGCACAATCAAGAGCAAGACTAGGATTCAGTACAATGGGTCCAGTTGATGACGACGATTACTACCTAATTGTTACCAATCATTTGGAGTCTGATCGATTCTTTTCACACAACACCAACTCTTATGAGAATGTGTGCTTAGAAACTTTAGATGATCCAGATGATCTCCAAATCAAGGATGCACCACCAAAATTTGAAGAGGAGATTCATTCAATAATAGACAAGCTTAAAGAAATCAACCTGATAAAGAAAATCACTCGCATTACATCGAATAAATGAAGAAGAAACCAATAACTTAGTTAGGCTATTAACTGAGTTTAAATACTACTTTGCATGGAGTTATGAAGAAATATTTGGATTATCTCCTGACATAGTAATTCACAAGCTAGCAATAGATCCTAATAGTACCCCTATCAAGCAAGCTCCTAGATGCAGTAGAGATAAATAATAGGTCATTTCTGAAATAAAGAAACTAATCGATATTGGTTTCATCAGGGAAGAAAATACCTACCTGGTTAGCCAGTGTCATACCAGTTAAGAAAAAGAATGGCTAAATTTGCATTTGCGTCAATTTTAGGGACTTAAACAAGGCAGGTCCTAAGGATGAATTTCCTCTTCCTATACCAGTATTAATGGTGGACATTGCCTCATCTTATGCAGTGTTCTCTTTCATTGATGGGTCATCTGGCTACAACCAAATCAAGATGTTTCTTGAATCTATTATTACAAAGTCATACTTTTCGGCCTTAAAAATGCTGGTGCTACATACCAATGAGCCATGACTCAAATCTTCAATGAACTCATCCATCATCAGGTTGAGTGCTATGTTGATGATCTAGTAGTCAAGAGCATAAAAAAGAAAGATCATCTCTTTGACTTGAGAGTAGTTTTCAAATGGTTAAGATAATATAACCTCAAAATGAATCCTCAAGTGTAAATGAGTAGCGTAAAAATTCCTTGGGGTTTGTCCACATGGAATAGAGATAGATCCTAAAAAGATCAAAGCTATCTTAGAAATGTCGCCTCCTAAAATTTTAACTCAACTCATATCATTCCAAGGACAGTTGGCATATCTGAGATGCTTTATCTCCAACCTATCGAGGAGATGCAACCCATTTTTAGCACTTGTCAAAAAGGATGCCAAGTTCAACTAGGATGATAAGTGTCAGCATGCCTTCAAAGACATTAAGCAGTATTTGGTGAATACATCAGTTTAAACAGCCCCTATCCCGGGCAGGCCACTCATCCTCTACACTGCTGCATTGGATGACTATTTCATCACGCTGTTGGCCCAAGCCAATGATGAAGGGAAGGAGCTCTATACTACCATCGCCTATCTTACTAGTGAACTACCCACCTATTGAGAAACATTGTCTAGCTTTGATTTTTGCTTCCCAAAAGCTATGACATTATATGCTTTCTCATAAGGTGAACTTAATCTCTATAACAAATCCATCACAGTATCTCATGACATGGCCAATGCTATCCAATTGTTTGGCACGTTGGTCCATGATACTTTTGCAATTTTACATCACATTCGTACCTCTCTGTGTGGTAAAAAGAATGACACTAGCGGATTTCTTACAAGCACACCCACTTCCTGCTGATTCTCTGCTTAATGATGATCTCCCCGATGAATAAATCATGAACTTAGGGGAGGCCGGCAACCACCGATGGGAGATGTATTTTGATGGTGCTGCTTCTTTTCACAAAGGGGAAGCACCACAATCTATTTTCTCAGGAAAGGAACTAGTAGGAATAGTTATTCTAACTCCAGACCGTGATGTGATGAGATTCTCATACTATCTATCCAATCCTTGCTCCAACAATGAAGCTAAGTATGAGGCTTTGATTATTGGTCTAGAGTTAGCCATCAAAATCAGTGTCAAGAGCATCAACATCTTTGGGATTCTCACCTGGTCATCAACCAAATCGCCCGGTCTTAGAAGGTTCTCAAACCCAAGTTTCATCATTACCATGAGTATACCATGAAGCTGTTGGCCCAGATTTTTGAAGTCACCATCTACAAGGTTCCCCATGTAGAGAATGCAATAGCAGATGCTTTGGCCAAACTTGCCAAAGAATTAGCATGTTTGGAAGGAGATCCGAAATAGACAAGTCCTATCTCTTATTGATGCTAAACTCATCGAAAGAATTTCTCTCGAAGGGGAGGTTACTGTTACCAAAATGGACAAGGACCTGGATTGGGGGAAACCATTCATAGACTATTTAAACACCTTCAAACTACCTCAGAAAAAGTCACAAGCCCATCAGGTGAAATAGAGAGCTCTCTCCTATGCTCTCGTTGATGGCACCCTGTACCAACGGTCCTTTGACCAAATGTGGTTACATTATTTAGATAAACATGAAGCTCATGGCATTATAATTGAGGAACATTTAGGTCTATGCAGCACATCAATCTGGTCCAAAGATGAAGACAAAGATCAAGCGACTTAAATACTAGTGGCCTTTGATGATTACAGACTGCATGGATGTAGCTAGGAGATGCCATCAGTGTCAGGTGCATGGCATGGTCCTCCACCAACCACCCAACATTCTACACTTTATATTAGCTTCATGGCCATTTGAGTGCTAGGGTACCGACATTGTGGGTCTGATCAATCCTCTTTCTTCCAAGGGTTACAAGTTCATCTTAGCTGCCATCGACTACTTTTTTAAGTGGGTGGAGGCAATCCCACTCAGAGAGGACATAACTCAGCATGTGCTTTAGTTTTTCAGGAACCATATCGTATATAGGTTCGGGTGCCTTGATGAATTATATTCGATAATGGTACTGCATTCAAAAGCACAAAGATCAACAGCTGAAGACATGATATAGATTAGAGATACTCTACCATCTACTACCCCAAAGAAAATGGCTTAGCAGAGGCATTCAATAAAACTCTCATCCAAATACTATAGAAGGCTCTTGATGACAATAAGTGGGAGTGGAATGAGTAGTTGGTTTAAGCCTTGTGGGCCTACCGCACCACATACGGAACTCCAACTCAATCTACCCTATTTTCTTTACTATATGGGTCCAAAGCCATTCTACCTTTAGAAGTTCAACTCCTGTCACTAAGGATAGCATTGAGTAGCAAGATCACTACAAAGCAGAAAGATGGGAGAGTCGCCTTTGGGCGTGCCAGAACCATAAGTTGTATAAAGCCAAAATCATTCAAGCTCACAACAAGCTGGTCTGCCCTAGGTCTTTCCAAGTAGGAGAACTTTTGTTAGTCCTAAGGAGACCAATTATTGCCTGTCGAAAGATGGGAGGCAAGTTTGAACCCACTTGGAAAGGCCCCTATGCTATAGAGAAGGCCTACTAAGGAGGATCATATCAGCTCATTGATTGTAAAGGGGAACAGCGATGCTTCCAATTAATGGTCTCTACCTAAAGAAATATTACCCATGAAATAAATCATGTTAAAAATAATTCTATCAAAGAATGAAATTTTGATTCCATTTCATCAAAATCTTCTCTTCTTTAGAAATGTTGTTTGCTTATCTTGTGAATCCCCCATGACGTGTTTAGGGTAGGTGTAAGAGTCCCCTAGCAGCATCCTATTCCTCTTTCATGACACAAACACAATCTCCTTGCTATTAGAATAGGTGTGAGAGAACCCAAGAGGCATCCTATTTTGATTAGCATAACTAAGTTAGGTGTAAGAGAACACGACCGACATCCTTTCTTAGTGGGAATCCTCGGCTGCCATCCGTGGCACCATTCCATCAAACTCCCCAGTGTGTTTAGGGTAGGTGTAAGAGTCCCCTAAAGGTATTCTATTCCTTTTAACACATGCACAAAAATAAACACAAATCTTTTGTTTGAGGCTACTTTGTTGTGGGAGCAAGCCCCATGTGGCACTCACTCATTAGCTGGTCTAGGTTGGGTCTACATGCTACCTCGCTAGTATGTCACCCCAGTAGTCATTTATTAGAGGATGTGAGTCCCCACGCTTTCTTCCTAACATGATCATTACAAACCAATGAGCATCTTGTTAGTATGGTATACTTCAATGCCTAGCTAGTAAGCTACCTCATATTGATTTTATTTAATAAGATGTGAATCCTCGAGCTTTCTTCATAAATTAATCATCATAAGCTGACTACGTTGAGTGTATTTGAGGTTTAGGGTAAGTCCCCTAGAGACTCATTTCCTCTTGACTATGTTTGAGTCAATATAAGTCCCCAAGTGGCATTCACTCAGTAGTCACCCTAGGTCGAATAACACTTGTCGAGCCGAAGATAGACTATCCCAGCAATCAGTTTTGATATAGGAGGATGTGAGTCCCTGAGCTTTCTTCCTAGGCTGATTGTTGCAAACTGACGGGCACCTTAGGTTGGTTGATGTTCACTATGCTGATAGTAACTCACCCGGTGAGTATAGTACTCTTGGTAGATGTGAGTCCCCGAGCTTTCTCCTTAAGTTGGACACCGAATATCTATTGGATATATAACTAGCCATGTCATCTTCTCCAAGGTGCTAGATTAAGCCCTTTAGCGGCCCCATCCCCTACATGCATTCTATTTGGATAACATCCTTTACAACTCCATTTAGACACTACCTGGGTTACTTTTGTACAATCCCCTTTCCTGGTAGCCACCCTATGGTTGGAGAATTTGTTCAACAGATATGCAGATTCTCCTATGGTTTAGTTAATTTGAGATAGGTCTAACTTCATATAAGCTCCTTCTCAGTTTGATCCCTCACAAACCAACATGGTTCATGATAAAATAAACAAACAAAATAAACACAATATTCTCTTGTGGATTAGGAATTCAAGCCCCCAAAGAGCCCCCTTTCCCAAGTAGGCATCTTATCTTTAGGAAATGTTAGTAGAACTCCCTATAGGAATTGCCTGACTACCTGAGTTGAGATAAATCCTCGGGTTGGTACTCACTTTGTAGTCACCCTTAGGTTAGGTTTAATCTATTTTGACACAAGCGTTACATTCATTCTGGAAAGATGTAAGACTATGATGCATTCTTTCTAGTATGACTCCCAACCAAGCCCCTTTTGATTTGCCAAAGCATCTTGCCCTGGGCTTTATAGTGGAAGATGTGAGTCCTTGAGCTTTCTTTCCTTGTATTGATCATTGCAAACCAAAAGGCACTCCTTTGGTTGGATAGTTCTCCCATCAATCGGGAAGCTACTCCTTTGGTTCAGAAATTTGAGATAGGTTCACCACATGAGCTCCTTCTCGCTTGATTCATCGTAAACTAATAGAATCCATCAAATAAACTAAATATAAAATTAATCTTGACATCTTGAGTTGAAGTTCTAAAATTCACTCAATAATTAGCCCCAGATGGGTTGATTTGTTGCCCAAAGAATCACTCTGGGTTCTTTTCTAGAAGATGTGAGTCCCCGTGCTTTCTTCTTAAGACTTAACCATTGCAAACCAAAAGACACTCCTTTGGTTTGATAGTCTCTATCTTGTGGTTGGTAGACTACTCCCTTTGGATTGGTAAATCTGAGTTAGGTCTAGGCCTCTATGGCCCCTACTCAGTGCAGTTCATCACAAATTGATGGAATCCATCATAATCAAAACAATCTAAAAAATGAAATCTACCTTTGACTATCTTTGAGTTGATTTAAGTCCCCTAGCAGCATTCACTCAATAGTCAACCCTAGGTTGGTTCAATCTGTTGCCTTGCCAATAGATTACCCCAAAGTGTCCATACTTTAGAAGATGAGTCACTGCTTTCTTCTAGACAAACAAAAAGGCACCTTGGTTTGGATAGTCCTACTTATGGTTGGTAGACTACTCCCTTTGGATTGGTAAATCTGAGTTAGGTCTAGGCCTCCATGGCCCCTACTCAGTGCTTCATTGCAAACCAGTGGGATCCATCATAATCAAAATAATCTAAAAAATGAAATCTACCTTTAATTATATTTGAGTTGATTTAAGTCCCCGTCATTCACTCAATAGTGCCCTAGGATGGGTTCAATCTGTTTCCTTGCCAATAGATTATCCCAGCAACTGGTCCCTACTTTGGAGGATATAAGTCCACCGCTTTCTCTAAATGCTTTGCATAGAAAAGGAACCCCTTTGGTTGGATAGTCCTACCTTGTGGTTGGTAAACTACTTCTTTTGGATTGGTAAATCTGAGTTAGGTATAGGCCTCTATGGCCCCTACTCAGTACAATTCATCGCAAATCGATGGAATCCATTATAATCAAAATAATCTAAAAATGAAATCTACCTTTGACTATCTTTGAGTTGATTTAAGTCCCCCAGTGACATTCACTCAATAGTCAATCCTAGGTTGGGTTCAATCTGTTTTCTTTCCAATAGATTATCCCAGTATCTGGTCCCTACTTTGGAGGATGTAAGTCTACTATACTTTCTTCCTAGTACAGCTGCTGCATACCGAAAGACACCCTTTTGGTTGGATAGTCCTACCTTGTGGTTGGTAGACTACTCCCTTTGGATTGATAAATCTGAGTTAGGTCTAGGCCTCCATGGCCCCTGCTCAGCGCAGTTTATCGCAAAGTGATGAGATCCATCATAATCAAAATAATCTAAAAATGAAATCTACCTTTGACTATCTTTGATTTGATTTAAGTCCCGCTTTCACTCAATTTTTAGCTCTAGGTTGGGTTCAATTTGTTGCCTTGCCAATAGATTACCCCAGCAACTGGTCCCTACATTGGAGGATGTAAGTCCACTATGCTTTCTTCCTAGTACAGCTGCTGCATATCGAAAGGCATCCCTTTGGTTGGCTAGTCCTACTATGTGTTTAGTAGACTACCTCTTTGGATTGGTAAATCTGAGTTAGGTATAGGCCTCTTTAGCTCTTACTCAGTACAATCCATCGCAAACCAATAAGGTCCATCTCAAAACTTGAAATCTAAAAATTTGAAACAAAATTCAATAAAACAAATCCAAAGAAATAAAGAAACAAATAATCAATCAATCTAAATCAAATCTTTTGCTTCTCCTAAGTGAGATGCAAATCTTTCTATTCCCCTAGTGGATCTAGAATTCTAATCCCTCAGCAGATTTCACAACCCCTCCCTTGTGGATGACTTGAACTTGCTTCCCCAGTGGAGAGTTCACTTCTCTATCCCCAGTGGAGCCTAAACAACAAACAACAAATTGAAACAAATTCAACCCTCTTCCCCGGTGAAACTTAATTAAAAAAAATCAAATTTCTCTCCCCATTGAGACTAATATCAAATCAAACCTCTCATCCTCTTGTGGATGACTTGAACATGCTTTCGTAGTGGAAGGTTCACCTACTCTATCCCTTAGTGGATTCCTCCCTCTGTCTTATGTCTTGGACAAAAGTAGAGCCACATTACACTAAGCTCTAGATTCCTTCTACACCTTGGGTTAGGGGTAGATTATTTCTGTTAGTTCTTGTGATCTTTCAGTATTGTTGATCATTTCGGTCAACACCAATATGTGTGGTGTTCCTTGTCAGTCACACCACACCTATTAGGCGCCCTTTGTTGACCTCATTTTTAAGATGAGCTCTCAACCTTTCCCTCTTAGGCATAGGACTTCTCTTAGACATTAAGAATTCCTTAGTCTTAAGACACATCTAGTGATTAGGTGGACACTTAACCTAGCCCTAAAGACTTAGAAGAGTTAGCTATAGGAATAGGTCATGCCTTAGGGGTGTTAGGAAAATTTCTCTACTCTATAGCTTGAACCACTTTCCTCCCTTCCTTCCTTCAAATAAAACTCCAAATCAAATCAACATCAAACTTAAATCAATTTTGACCTAATTGATTTTCTCCAAACTCAAATCAATACCATATGATTGAAATCCATAATTGAAATCCATGATTGAAACCCATGATTGAAATTCCAAGTTTAAAAACTTTTCTAAGTCCTTTGATTCCCTTCTTATGGACTTAGCCTAAATCAAATCAAATCAATTCAAACTCATGGAATTTTCTCACAACTCATTTATATTCTCATTTATATTCACACACACACACACACACACACACACACACACACACACACACACATATATATATTATATATATATATATATATATATATATATATATATATATATATATATATATATGAAATATAAATTCAAATCCATCAAACTAAAGCCAAAAATAAAATCCAAAATCCATGGCCAAACTCCAAATCTTTCCTAAGTCACTTTGATTTCCCTCTTATGGACTTAGCCAAAATCATTTCAAATTCTTGAAATTTTCTCATAACCCATTTATATTTTCATTTATATTCACATATATAAATGAAATATAAATTAAAAAATCAAAACCAACTCCAAAACTCAAACTCAAATTCATTCAAAATTCAACCTAAGAATTTCAAGCCAAAATTTTGAACTTAGCCAAATCAATTTCAAATCAAGCCAAACCCTTGAGTTTTCTTCATGATTCAATCAAATCTTTGAATCATGAATCCAAGTATAAACATAAACTTCAATCACTTAACCAAAACTCAATTCAAAAATCAAACCCAACTCAAACTCATGTTCACCTCTTGAACTTAAAATTATCAAATGAACCAAAACCCATTTGACTTCAAACCAGTTGCAAATGGATTTATATTTCAATCATAAGTCCATATGTGAGTTCAATCAAACTCAAATCAAGCTTTGACCAAACCATTAGACTCACTTAGGCTCACTTAACCCGAAGTGACCTAAAGTACCCTTATGAGCCAAATTCTAATCCTAACCAAATTGGATTGAACTAAGCCCACCTAAGCCTCACATCATGATCAACAATTATCATGATATGATAAATCACTTAAATTAGGTCAAACCAAGTCAAACCTAAGGGTGGATCAAGTCAACACTTAGCCAAAGTGAAACCCAATAGAGCCAAAATCCACCATAGGCCAAATTGATTGAAACCATTGATCTAAGTTCATTCATGACTAATGTTTGAACTTAACCAAGTCAACATTTTAGCCTAACCTAGCCCAATTGGTCAACTTGACCCATTTGACCTAAATGAAATCAAATGAACCAAATTCAAACCTAAACCAAATTGAATCAAACCAAAGCCACCAAAATATTTCAAATGGTCATATCAACTTGACCCAACCCTTATTAATTTAACCCAATTTGACCATTTGGTCAACTTGACCCAAGTTGACCCATTTTGACTTAAATGAGTCAACATGAGCCAAATCACATCAAACCAACTCCAAATCCAATGAAAGTTGGCCAAACCTATTTTCTCATCATATCAAACATACCCAAACTGAAATCAAGGTCAAATGACCATTTTACCCCTAGGCCATAGGGTAAATTTTGGCCAAATCCATTTGGAATTTGGTTAAATCCTCTCCATAACCACTTAGCATGCTCTTAGTGGGTCAAGTGAACACTAGGGAGTGTGGTGCACCCAACCCAATGGGTTTTGCTCAACCCAACCTAGCCCAATGGCCAAATCGATCACATGCCTTGAAATGGAGCACAGGGAATTCTCCTTACACAATTCAAGCACATGGCCACCTCACCCACTCCTTCTCTAGCCAAAATTGAACCACATGCAATTCAAAACAACCTAACTAACTCATTGCATGAGGTGTATTGATCAAAAATGGCAAGGCATTGCTCGGTCGTTCGATTGCCAAAGGGGAAGATATACTCCCCCTAATTCAACAAAATTTTCACTCTCCCTCAATCGATTGAAGCATAGGAACTCAGAGCAAACCTTAGAGAGTCTTCCCAAGCTTCCTAGAGAGGGTTTGAAATCTCCATTCTCAGTTTTCAAAACTTGAAAATAGGGGAGCTCTATTGAAAAGCCAACTTACTCAACACTCAACATCAACCCAATTCCTTCTTCAAGCTTCATCAGGGGACCAAGTCGAGTTCATCTAAGCTTTTCCCAAGCTCCAAAGGTAAGAGGATCTAATTTGATCAAAGCCACAAGGAGTTCAAAGGGGAGTTAGTCTCTAGAAGCATCTACTCAATCTCAAGAGCTCAAACTCTCACCAAAGCTTCATCTCAACTAGATAAAGCTTCTCCAAGGGAATCGAGAGCCGGTGAGGTAAGTCATTTTTTTGAGCTTAATCTAGCCATAGTGTGGAGCTTTGTGAAAGAAAGTTTAATCCCATGGGATTTTAGCCTTTAGATATGATCTAGATTGCATGATGAAGGTGTGGGCTAAATTTTAGCCCAATCCATGCTCAATCAAGCTCGAATCATGGCCTAGAACATGGACGGATCTCCTTGCTCATAAAGAATTATAGGGATGAATCTCTGGCCATCCATCCAAGCATTTTGGTTGGATGGCCGAGATTAAAACACATAGCTTCCCACATTTTCTCCCTCTAATGCGACTTTAATCTCAATCATCTGATCCTTGATCGGACGACTAAGGAGAAAGTATATAGCACCGCCGCCACATAAGATGTGATGGGTTAAAGAGCCAATCTCATCATGCCATGTGGAAAGCGCATGCCACATCAGCGGCACATGTGGCACCGATGGAATTAATAATATAATTAGGGATTATTTAATTTCTAATTAATCACCAAATCTTCCTAAATTCATATATAAGTGTAGAAAAATCAGAAAAATATAAAATAAATTGCATATGAAAGATAATTAAACATAGAATATTCTAAAATTGATTTTGAATAATTTTTTCTCTGAATTTGAGTTTTATTAGGAATGATATTTTGTTAATTACCCTTAAATTACACCACTGATTAATTTCAAACTTCTTAAGTATGATTAGTGGGATGACTTCTACCTCCCCTAATTTTTTTGGGATTTATTGGTGGTTTAATTAGAGGAATGGCTTGATTAATTCCTAATTACCCCTTTATATAATTAAGCTTAATTAAGGGTATAATTAGTGGTTTAACCCTCTGATTGAGTCAATTAAGTTTTGATTAAGTGAATGTGAAGTTTAAGGAATAATTTTGGGATTCTTTCCTTAAGATATTCCCTAAACCACCTTTTCTTCCTTAATCCATCCTTAATTAAGGGTTAATTCACTAATTACCCCTTAATTAATTTCATAAAATTCTAAAACTTTCCAAACTTAATTAATCCATCTTGGGTAGTTTCTTAGGTGTTCAAGAGCCTAAGTACTTTAAGGAAATCAAAACTCAACTCACATATGTGAGGGGGGTTACAAAATTACTTAAGTTAAAACCCTTAGTTTAATTAATCATTAATAATGAGCCAAATGCAGTAGATCCTTTTCTTACTAGGTGCATTGCATATTTAAATTCCTTGTATGATTTTATGTCATCCCATTGGCTCAAAATTATTTGATTAATTATGCTAAGGTGGTATAGGTAAGGGGTAATTAACATGCTTAATTCATTCCTTAACCTAAGCAACACATAAAAAATATCTAATCACCTAAAAATTAAACTAAAATAACTAACATATGTGGGAATGGGTTAGGAATAGCAAACTCACCTCACATTTCTCAAATTAAATCAAACTCGAAACAAAATCAAACCTTCTTTAAAAATAATTTGATTTATTTAAACTTTCTTATTTCTTGAGATTGTCTTTAAGAATTAATTAGGGTGAGTATGTTCACATGCTTTCATCACTTTAGTTCTTTCCTAACATGCTTATTGTATGTCATATGGATTTCATGCATTCATGATTTTCTAAAATCAAAATTAAAATATAATGCTTTTTGTATGTCAAATTGCATGTTTTGGCCAAAAATATAAATATGAGTTGCTATTATCACTATTAAATCCAAATTATTTTCAAAATATATGAATCAATTACCAAAACTAAAAGTGTGCTACTTTTAGTTTATTTATAAGTTTGCATGTGGATATAAAAATGTGTCTTCTGTTTGCTTCCTTTCTTTCCTCTTAACATGGATTTGGATAAGATTTGCAAAGTGTATGGTTCTTTTAAAAGAACATAACACTTGCTTAAATCTACTCTTATCCCCTTCCATGTTATAACCTAAGAGGATCTTCATATTCACACATATAAATTGCATAAACAAATCAAACAATCAAGTATAACTTTTTCCATCCTTTCTTTTTCATTGTAGGTCTTGTACCTTACACCCCTGGTGCTAACAACGGCGTCGTACTCACTTATGCCTTTCATACATTCATATGTGCATGTGAAAATTGGATAAGAAACCCCTTTGGTACTTAATGAAAATCATGCATCATAAGCATTTAAATTTTCTTAAGTAAATAACTTAGCATTCATCATAAAGTATGCTAAACATTCCCATTTTGTATGTATAGATATGCTTAGGATTCATTCATATGCATGTTATACATGTTGGGAAAGAAATCAAGTGATGTATATTTTGTGAATTCAATTCACTTTACTTAATCTTAAAATGTCTTTCTTTTGAATAGGTTTGTTTAGAGTTCATCTAAACTTAGGATTAATTAAAAACATAATAAAACATTTACTAAGTAAAACTAAAACATGAATCCACTTTAGAAATTACTTAGGTTAGGGAAGGAAAGAGAAGTTCTCTTCTCTTTCTCTCTCTTTACAACTTAGTAATTAATTGTAGGATTCACTTGAACCTAATCAAAACACAAAATAAAATTAACCCAAAATTTCTAAACAACTTAAATGAAACACTCCTCTAAGTTGAACATTCTTCACACTTAGAAAATTCTAACTTAAAGTCATAGCTAAGCATACCACACAAACCTTAAAAGCACACACATTAGGCTAAGTCACTACTTCTAGCTTTAGGTTTTGGCGGTGCATGATTTGATGTTTACTTTTATTTTGTGATGTAATGTTTTAGAGTGGATGTTAGGGTGCATGTGTGTAGGCTGAATGGTAGAATGATCTTAGTCAAACCATTATCTTCTGCAGGGGATTATGCTTAAGCGGCGCTATAATAAATAAAAATATAAATGCTTTTCCTATGTAGGTGCTTATACCCCTAAGCATAATCCAATAGGCCAGGTGGACTTAGTCACCCATGTGTGGAGTGTTAAGTCCAATATACATGCTTGTGATTTGTATGGTTTGTTTTAGCTAATCTCTGTTTTACAGGTGTTAGTTAAATTTTAATTTTTTCCTTTTCATGTAATTTTTACAATTAGGATTTTAGACTGATTATTATGGGGATTAGGATGAGCATTGGTTATAAGGCCATGCCTTATGTACCATGTGAAGCCTTTGGAGCATCCACCTTCCAACCATCCAAAAGAAGGAACCAAAGAAGAAAGAAAAAAAGAAGAAAGAAAAAAAAAAAAGAAGAAAGAAGAAAAGAAGAATGAAGAAATGAAGCTTGAAGACCTCCCATAATAATGAATTTCTCACTTAATTATATTTAATTCATTTATAATCAGGGTTGTATAATGGTAGAGCTCTACTAATTTATTTTTTTGGGTTTGTGGTGGTGCACCAAATGGCCTCTTCTTCTTTTGCGTTAGCATTATAAATTGATTGATGATTTGTTTAGCTTGTGCATTAAGATGTTATCCTTTTCCTAGTTTCTTGCTTGCTTGATGTATGACCTGGATGATGATTAGGCTCTTAGGAAAAATAAATCTTCTACCAAATTTAATAATTCAAAATTAAAAATAAAGAACTCATAACCTCACCTAAAGCTTAGGCTAAAATCAAGATAAAAGAATTATCAACCCCTTAGCTAGATGAGTATTTCTTTTATAACATCATGCACAAATGCATATTGCTTTCACTTTTGATTGGAGGGCTTCCACCTTTACTGGAGAAACTTGTCTTGACCTTTGAGAGCCATAGTGGAAACACACCTTCTCCCTTCTCATTGATTTTGGCCAATAATCTTACTTCTTATGCATTAGGCATATGAATCCTATAAGCCTAAGTTAAGAATGATTATAAAATAAAAATAAAAATAAAATGTAATATGAATCGCATTAGATTTAGGTCATTACTCATGCCCATACATGATTTAGTCTCTTAGAGTGAGTTTAAGGACTTAGTCTCTTTCTAAATAAATAACATCCTAGCTATCTTGCATAAAGCATAAGACTCACCTACATGAATTTAAAATCATAGGAGTTAGTTGGCGACCCTCCGGTTGTAAGTCCAAGCGGTGGTGGTTTATCCTCTCTTATGGAGGTAAACCAAATACCCATTTTTGCCTTAGATTTAGGTTATGCTTTTGGCCCTCGCCAAAGCTCCCTAGATTTAGGATTCGAGGTAGTTGTTTTCTTCAGGCTACTAGCATAAATCTTCACCTCTTAGGCATTTCCATAACTGAGGTTGCTTCTCTTCTTTGTAGGCCATAAGTATAAATCCTCACCTCTTAGGCATTTCCATAATCTTGTGTTGTGGAATCATAAGCCCTAAATTTCTAATAAAAAATTCAACCCAAACAAATTAAATCAATTTCAAAAATGTAAAGCCCAACCATAGGATAGTTTGAGATGCTTGCTAGGTTTCCTTGTATCATGAGCATCTCCTACTTATCTTCATTTGGCTTTGATAATAACTCCCTCTTTTTGATCCATCCCATTTGATCTTCCAAAATAAACTAATCGATTGATAGTCCTACCTATTGAAATCCTTAGAAGAATGATCATTTACCTTAATCGAGAGTACTCCTAAAGAATCCCATTCTTTAGGATGTAATTAATTATGGGGGCTTGCCCTTATAGGGAGCTTAAACCTTGCATTACTTTTTCATGTAAAGTAGGGGAAGAATCTTTGGTATATTTGAAGACCACCATGCCTTAAGAGTCCTTATTAAGGTGATTAGGTCCATTGTTGGGTAGTGATTTTTATCTTTCGAGAAAGTGCACTATTCCTTGATGTAATACCCGATCACCTCAATAAGTACATCCTCAGATTTGCATGGTGTCCCCCCCCCATATACACACACATAAACATGATAACCAAAAATAAACACCACACTCACATAAAGTCTAGGATATAACAAAGATAATTAAAATATTTAGTAGCCCCTTAGCTAAATGTCGTATGTTTCACATCATGCATGCATCTTCTACCACTCTTGAAAAATAGAGGGCCTCCATTCTTGCACATATGGGAACTGCTTGACCTGTGAGAGCAACTCTAATAATGGAGCTTCACCCTCTTCTCTCTTGATTTAGCCTATAACTCATTTCAACATGCATTTAAGCATACAAATATCCCAAAGCCTTTATCAAAATGAAGTGTCAAATATAAATAAAATTTGAAAAGATTTGCATTAGACTAAACCATTGCTCATACCACTCATGCTCTAGTCTCTTAAGGAGTGGGTTTAAGGACTTCAATCTCTCTTTTTAAATAATAACAACCAAACCATCTTGAAAAATATATGACTTGACCATATAGTTTTAAAGCATATCTGAGAGTTTTGCCCTCCGTTGTAGCACATGCCAGTGGTTTATCCTCTCTTATGGTGGTAAACCATATATCCATTTCCACTTAGATTTATGATGTGCTTTGGTTCTTGCCAAAGCTCCCTAGATTTAGGATCTGAGGTAGCTGCTTTCTTCAGGCTACTAGCATAAATCTTCACCTCTTAAGCATTTCCATAATCTTGTATTGTGAAATTATAAGTCCTAATCTTCTAATAAAATTCTAATTCACACATATAATTCTCTTCAACTTCAAACATATAAAGCATAACCATATGATAGATTGGAGTGCTTACTAAGCTTCCTAGTATCACGAGTATCCCCTACTCATCTCCTTTGGCTTCAATAATAAGTCACTCCTTTTGATCCTTCCCGATTGATTTTCTAAATATAACCAATTTATTAATATTCCTATCTTTAAAATCTTTGGAGATAATAATTGCCTACATTAATTGAGAGTATTCTTAAGGAACTCACCTTCCTTAGGATGTAATTAACTATGGGGGCTTGCCCCCATAGACAACTTTATAACCCAATTTAAATAAACCCTACTTTATTCATCCATGTAAAGTAGGGGAAAAATCTCTGGTATATTCGAAGACCAACATGCCTTAGGAGTCCTTATTAAGGTTATTAGGTCCATTGTCGGGTAGTGATTTCTATCTTTCGTGATAGTGCACTATTCCTTGATGTCATTGTGGTGAAATATTTTTGCCTTCATCTATCTTTTTGAAGGGGATAAATGAAAATAGAAATATACGCCTTATTGGATGCCACATAGATCCGTAGATATTCTTATTAGGGTAATCGAGTACAACATTGAGAAATGTGTACTATCTCGAGAGATAGAAGTCACCACCCTACATTAGACCTAATCACCTTAATAAGGACTCCTAAGGACTATGGGTCTTCAAAATGTACCAGAGATTCTTCCCTTACTTTACATGAAAAGTAAAGCAGGGTTTAATTTAAACTAGGTTCAGTAAGTTCCCTACAGGGGCAAGCCCCCATAATTAATTACTTCCTAAGAACATGGTTCCTTAGGAATACTCTCGATTAAGGTAAATGATCATTATCTTTAAAGATTTTGAAAAGGTAGGACTTTCAATCGATTGGATTATTTTAGAAAGTCAAGTGGGATCGATCAAGAGGAGGGAGTTCTCATTGAAGCCAAATGAAAATAAGTAGGGGATGCTTAGAATACTAGGAGACCTAGTAAGCACCCCAAACTATCCTATGGTTGGGAAATTGAATTAATTTGTTTGAGTTGAATTTTTATTAGAATGCTAGGACTCATAATTTCATAATACAAGATCACAAAAATGCCTAAGAGGTGGGAATTTATGCTCATAGCCCACAAAGAAAAGTAGCAACCTCTAAACCTAAATCTAGGGAGCTTTGGTGAGGGCTAAAAAATAAGGCCTAAATCTAAGGTGAAAATGGGTATTTGGTTTACCTCTACAAGAGAGGATAAACCACCCGACTATTGGACTTACAACCGCCTGGGGGTGGCCGCCAACTAACTCCTCCTACAGTTTTAAAATATGTAGGCAAGTCAAATATTTTTGCAAGATAGCTAAGCTATTATTTATTTGGAAAGAGATTAAGTCCTTAAACACACTCCCTAAGAGACTAGATCATGTAGGGCATGCTTTAATGACTTAAATCTTCTACAAATTTTGTTACAAATTATTTTTATTTTGGACAATCAATTTGACACAGACTTTAGGATTCATATGCTTAATGCATGAGAAATTAGAATATTATCCAAAATAAATAAGATAAGGAGGTGTGTTTTCACCATGGCTCTTAATGGTCAAGTCAAGTTCTCTGGCAAAGGTGGAAGCCCTTTAATCAAGAGTGAAATAATATATTTTTTATGCATGATGTTAGAAAGGTAAGACAACATCCAGCTAAGAGATTGCTAATTCTTTTATCTTATTTTATAGCCTAAGCTTAAGTGAGATTATGAGTTATTTATTTTTAGTTTTGAGTTGATTAATTTGGTAGAAGATTTATTTTTTCCTAAGAGCCTAATCATCATCCAGGCCATACATCAAAGCAAGGAAGAAATTACAAAAGGATGACATCTTAATACGCAAGTTAAACAAACATCAATCAATTTATAAAACTAGCACAAAAGAATAAAAGGCCATTTGTGATCGAGCTCAATCGCACAAACCCAAAAACAAATTGGGTAGCCGAGCTATACCCTTATACAACCCGGATTACAAATGAATTAATTACAATCAAGTAGAGAATATCATGTTATGGGGGTCTTCATTCTTCATTCTTCTTTCTTCTTTCTTTTTTCTTCTTTCTTCTTTTGGATGGTTAGAATATGGATGCTCGAAAGGCTTCACATGGTACATAAGACATGATCTTATAACCAATGTTCATTCTAATCCCCCATAACAATCATTCCAAAATCCTAATTACAAATGTACATGAAAATAGGAAAAAGGAAATCTAACTATCACCTACAAAATGGAGATTAGCCAAACAAACCATACAATCCCATGCATGTATATATATAAATTGGACTTAGCACCCCACACATGGGTAACCAAGTCCACCTAGCCTATTTTGGATTATGCTTTGAGGTATAAGCACCTGCATAGCAAAAATAATTACATTTTAAGATTCACTTAGCACCCCACCCATGGTTAGACTAAGATCACCCTACCATTCAGTCTATGCACATACACCCTAACATCCAGACTAAAACAAAATATCACAAAACAAAAGCAAAAATCAAACCATGCACCACCCAAACCTAAAGCTAGACATGGTGACTTAGTCTAATGTGTGTGCTTTTTAAGGTTTGTGTGGTATGCTTAGCTAGACTTTAAAGCTAAAATTTTCTAAGTATGAAAATGTTCAACTTAGAGGGTTTGTTACATGTAAAGGATTTAGTTGCTTTGGTTGATTTTATTTTGTATTTTGATTTGGTTTAAGTGAATCCTACAATTAATTACTAAGTTGTAAAGAGAGGAAAAGAGAAGAGAACTTTTCTTTCCTCCCTACCTTAAGTGATTTCTAAGGTAGATTCATATTTGAGTTTTTTATTTAGTGAATATATTATTATGTGTTTTAATTAATCCTAAGTTTAGATTTTTCCTAAACAAACCTATTCAAAAAGAAAGGTATTTTAAGATTAAGTAAGGTGAAATATTATCCGAAAACACACATCACTTCATTTCTTTCCCAACATGTGTAACATGCATATGAATGAATCCTGAGCATATCTATACATGCAAATAGAAATGTTTAGCACACTTTCATGATGGATGCTAAGTGATGTCACTTAAGGAAATTTGGAATGTTTCATGTATGCATGATTTTGTCAAGTAGAAAAGGGTGATTCTTTTATCCATTTTTCACCTACATATTTATATGTATGAAAGGCATAAGTGAGTACAACGCCATTGTTAGCACCAGGGGTGTAAGGTACAAGACCTACTTAGGGCTACTTAAATCCTCACAACCCCAGGGTTGTCCAGACAAATATACCACTTTCCTTAAATACATATGCATGTACGAAAGAAATAAATGGAAAAAAAGATGCAAAAGTTTGTGTTTATTTGTTTGATTTATTTATACAATTTATATATGTAAGTGTGGATGTCCTTCTTAAGTAATAACATAGGAATGAATAGGAATGGACTTAAGCAAGTATTGTGTTCTTTTCAAATGAACTATTCACTTTACCAAATCCTATTCAAAAACTATGTTAAAAGAAAAGAGAAGGAAAGCCACACTATGCACATCTTTATATTTATACTCACATGCAAGCTTATAAATAATTATAAGTAGCACACCTTTCAGTTTTGATATTGAATTTATAAATATTGAAAATAATTTTAGATTTAATAGTGATAATAGCCATTCATATTATTACTTTAGCCAAAACATGCAATTTGACATAAAAGAAATATTTCATTTTTAATTTGATTTTTAAAAAGTATGAATGCATGATTTTCATATGGCATGCACATTTAGCATGTTAGAAAGAAATAAAGTGATCAAAGTAATGTAAGTTCATCCATCCTAATTAATTCCTAAAGACAATCCTATGAATAAGATTATTTAAAGTAAATCAAATTTGTTTTAAGGAGAGTTTGGATTTTGTTTGAGTTTGATTTCAACTTGAGAATGTGAGATGAATTTGCTGGTCCTAACCCATTCCCCCATGTGTGAGTTATTTAAGTCCTTGATTGGGTCTAGCTCCCTCTCCCATGCGATAACATGGATTATGCTTTAGGCAAGCTCGATTGAGTCCTCTGAAGGAGCTTGCAAGAGGAATTGGCTTCATTTGAAGTATTGAGTGAGATGGATCTTTGGTGGAGCTCCCTTATTTTTGGCTTGAAGAAACCAAAAATGGAGAATTCCAAATGACTTTAAGAAGCTTGGAGGAGCTCTCTGATGCTTGCTCTAAGTTCCCTCTGGTCAATCGAGTGTGTTTGATATGAATTCAAGTGGAATTAGGGGGAGTATATCTCCCCCTAGGTGAATCAGCCGGTCGTGAAGAGCTTTATCATTTTGATCCAATTGACCTCATTCAATGGGCTGGTTAGGCTATTAGGACTTGCACATGGTTCGGTTTTGAGTGTGGAGTGGAGTAGTGAAGCTCCCATGTGCTTTAATTGAGTGGAGGAGGGATCCCATGTGCTTAAACCCATTGGGTCATGTGCACCATGTCCATTTGTGACCATTTGGTCCACTAAGAGGATGCCAAGTGTCCATGAAAAGGAATTGACCAAATTTCAACTGTTTTGATTTTAGGTTACCCTATGACCTAAGGGTAAAATGGTCATTTGGCTTGGATTTTATTTTGAATATGTTTGGTATGATTGAAAAATGGGTTAGGCCTAGTTTCATTAAAGTTGGAGTTGGTTTGATATGATTTGGCTCATGTTGACCCATTTAGGTCAAAATGGGTCAACTTGGGTCAAGTTGACCAATTGGTCAATTTAGGTCAAACCAAGGGTTGGTTCAAGTTCATATCACCATTTGAGATGTTTTGTCATCATTGGTTTGGTTCAATTTGATTTATATTTGAATTTGGTTCATTTGATTTCATTTAGGTCAAATGGGTCAAGTTGACCAATTTGATCCCATTTGACCTATTTGGGTTAGGTCATGGGTTTGTTTATGTTTGGTTGATCATTTCAAATGGATCAGTATCTTTCTTTCAATCAATTTAGTTTATATTTGGATTTGGCTCAATTTGACCTTTTAAGTCAAGTTGGGTTCAAGGTCAATTGGGCTAGGCTAGATCTAGTTGGTCAATTGGAGCTTTAGTTAAGTTCAACAAGTGATTTGGAATGAACTTGACCCATTAGTTTTAATCAATTTAGCTTAGATCAAGTTTTGACTCATTTTGACTTTTTAGGTCAAGTTGGGTCAACTTGGGTCAAGTGGCCAATTGGGTTAGGTCAGGCTCAAACGATGATTTGGTCAAGTTCAAACATTGATCATGAATTAGTTTTGATCAATGGTTTCAATCAATTTGGCCTATGGTGGATTTTGGCTAGTTTAGGTTTCATTTTGGCTAGGTGTTGACTTGGCCAACCCTTAGGTTTGACTTAGTTTGACCCAATTTGAGTGATTGAACATCTCATGATGATTGTTGCTCACAATGTGAGGCTTAGTTGGGCTTAGTTCAATTTAATTTAGGTAGGGTTAGAATTTAGCTCAAAAGGGATAGTTTAGGTCACTTTTGGTCAAGTGAGCCTACGTAGGTCAAATGGCTTGGTCAAAGCTTGATTTGAGTTTGATTGAGCTCACATATGAACTTATGATTGAAATATAAATCCATTTCCAAGTGGCTTGAAGTCAAATGGGTTTTGATTCATTTGACAATTTCAGGTTCAAAAGGGTGAGCTTGAGTTTGACTTGGGTTTCATTTTTGAATTTAGTTTGGTTTGATGATTGGAGTTTATATTTATATTTGGATTCATGATTGAAGGATTGGTTGAATTATGAAGAAAAATTAAGGGTTTGGCTTGATTTGAAATTGATTTGGCTAAGTTCAAGATTTTGGCTTGGGGCTTAGGTTAGATTTTGATTGAATTTGAGTTTGAGTTTTGAATTGATTTTTGGATTGATGATTAAAGTTTGTATTTATATTTGGATTCATGATTGTTGGATTGATTGAATCATGAAAAAAAATCAAGGGTTTGGCTTGATTTGAAATTGATTTGGCTAAGTTTAGGATTTTGACTTGAAGGCTTAAGTTGGATTTTGATTGAATTTGGATTTAATTTTTAAATTTATTTTTGGATATTTGAATTCATATTTCATTTATATTTGTGAATATAAATGAGAACATAAATGGGTTATGAGAAAATTCCTTGAATTTGATTTGATTTAGATTTAATTTAGGCTAAGTCCATGAGAGGGAATCAAAGGACTTAGGAAATACTTTTGATTTGGAATCCAATCATGGGCTTCAATCATAAGTTTCAATTATTTGGAATTGATTCATGATTTGAGAAAATCCATTGAACTGTTCAAGGTTTGAATTAGAGATGGAGTTGATATAAGTTTGGTTTGAAGGGAGGAAGTGAGTAATTTGGTTCAAGCTATAGGGTAGGCAAATTTTCCCCTAAGGCATGACCTATTCCTATAGCTAACTCTTCTAAGTCTCTAGGGTTAGGTTGAGTGTCCACCTAATCACTAGATGTGTCTTAAGACTAAGAAACTCTTAAAGTTTAATAGAAGTCCTATGTCTAAGATGGAAGGGTTGAGAGCTCATTCCAAAAATGAGGTCAACAAAGTGCACCCAATAGGTGTGGTGTGACTGACAAGGTACACCTCACATATTGGTGTTGACCGAAATGATCAACGACATTGAAAGATCACTAGCACTAACAGAGATGATCTACTCCTAACCCAAGGTGTGGAAGGAATGCAGAGCTTAGTTCAATGTGACTCTACTCATGTCAAGGACATAAGAGAGGGAAGGAGGAATCCACTAGGGATAGAGTATGTGAACCTTTCATTAGAGAAATAGTTCAAACCATCCACAAGGGGATGATTGGTTTGATTTGAATCTCATTGGGGGAGAAATTGATTTCATTTATTTAATTTGCTTAGTTGTTTTTATTTGATTGACTCCACTGAGGGAGATTGATTGGATTTGTTTTATTGAATTTATTTTGTTTGTTGTTTGACTCAACTGAGGGAGGCTATTTGAATTTTTTTAGATTTTTAGAATTTGGATTTTGGGATGGGCCCTGTTGGTTTGAGATGGATCGCACTGAGTAGGAGCCATGGAGGTCCATACCTAGCTCAGATTTACAAATCCAAAGGGTAGTCTACTAAACACACAACCAAAGGGACGCCGCAATGGTCAAGCTGGGGACTCACATCTTTCAAAATAAGGAACCACTGGGGTGGTCGGTTGGCAAGGCAACAGATCGAACTGACCTAGGGCTAACTATTGAGTGAATGCCGCTGGGAGACTTAAATCAGCTCAAAGATAGTCAAGATTAATTTTATTTTAAATTTGTTTGTTTTGATGGATTTCGTTGGTTTGCGATGGATCACACTATGAAGGAGCTTATTAGCCTAGACCTATCTCAGTTTTACTGAACCAAAAGAAGTGGTTTCCTGGACAATGGGAGAACTATTTGACCAAAGGAGTGACTTTTGATTTGTAATGATCAATTCAAGGGAGGAAAGCTCAGGTACTTACATCTTCCACTACAAAACACCACTAAGGCGTTTGATTGCTTCGGGAAACAAATCAATCCCGACCTAGGGCTGCCCATCTTTTGTGATAGTCATGCTAGAAGGAATACATCATAGTCTTACATATTCCTAAGCAGAATGATAGTCGGGGTAACCTGCTTGTGGTAAAATAGTTTGAACCCAACCTAAGGGTGACTACAGAGTGAGTACTGACCCGGGGATTTATCTTAACTCAGGTAGTCAGGCAATTCCTATAGGGAGTTTTGCTGACACTGCCCTAAAGATGAGATGTCTGCTTGGGAAAGGGGCCCTTTGGAGGCTTGAATTCCTAATCCACAAGTGAATTAATTAATTTATTTGTTTAATTTATTTATCATGGACCCTATTGATTTGTGAGAGATCAAACTAAGAAGGAGCATATATCAACCTAGTCCTATCTCAGATTTATTGAACCAAGGGATAATCTGTGCATCCGCTAAACAAATTCTCCAACCACAAGGGTGGCTACTAGGAAAGGAGGACTGTCAAATCCAAGAGTAACCTAGGTAGTGTCTAAATGGGGTTGCAAAGGATGTGATCCAAATAGAATGCACGCATGGAGAGGGGACACTAAGGGCTTAATCCAAAACTGGAGAAGATGACATGGCTAGTCATATATCAATTAAGTATTTGGTGGTCAACTCAAGGAGAAAGCGTGGGGACTCACATCTACCAAGAGTGGTGTATCCACTGAGTGAGTCACTACAGAGAACATCAACCAACCTAAGGTGTCTGTCGTCTTGCAATAATCAGCTTTGGAATAAAGCTTGGGGACTCACATCCTTCTATAGCAGAACTAATTGTTGAGATAGTTTGTCTTCGGCTCGATAGGTGCCATCCGACCTAGGGAGACTACTGAGTGAATGTCATTGAGGACTTATATCAACTCAAATATAGTAAAGAGGAAAGGAGCCTCTAGGGGACTTATCCTAAATCTCAAATATACTTGACCTAGTCATATCATGATGATTAGTTCAAGAAGAAAGCTTGGGGACTCACATCTTCTTAAACAAAATCAACACGAGGTAGCTTAATAGCTGGGCAGTGAAGTCTACCATACTAACAAGGCGCTCGTTGGTTTGCAATGATCAAGTAAGGAAGAAAGCATGGGGACTTACATCCTCTAGACAAGTGACCACTGGGGTGATAGACTAGCGAGATAGTATATCAACCCAACCTAGAGCAACTAATGAGTAAGTGCCACAAGGAACTTGCTCCCACATCAAAATAGCTTGAGATGAAAGATATGTGCATATGTCAAAAGGAATATGATGCCTTTAGGGGACTCTTACACCTACCTTAAACACACTAGGGGTTTTGATGAAATGGTGCCAGGATGGCAAACAAGATTCCTACTAAGAAAGGATGTCGCTTGGGTTCTCTTACACCTAACTTAGTTGTGCTAATCAAAATAGGATGCCTCTCGGGTTCTCTTACACCTATTCTAATAGCATCGGGATATTGTGTTTGTGTTGTGAAAGAGGAATAGGATGCCACTAGGGGACTCTTACACCTACACTAGACACATCACGGTGGATTCACAAGACAAGCAAATAATGGAATTAAATTTTTGTTCTTTTTATTAATAATTTTTTTCAAACATGATTTATTTCTTGGGTAATATTTCTTTAGATAGAGCCCATTAATTGAAAGCATCAGGTGTTCCCCTTTATAATCAATAAGTTGATAAGATCCTCCCTAGTATGCCTTCTCTATGACATAGGGCCTTCCCAAGTGGGTTCAAACTTGTTCCCATCTTTCAACGGGCAACAATTGGTCTTCTTAGGACTAACACAAGTTCACCTACTCGAAAAGACCTAAGGCAAACCAACTTGTTGTGAGCTTGAATCATTTTAGCTTTGTATAACTCGAGATTTTGGCATGCCCATAGGCAACTCTCCTCCAAACCTTCAAGCTATTCTAACCATAACTTTGCATTCTGCTCTATAGTGATCTTGCTACCCAATGCCATCCTAATGACGAGAGTTAAACTTCTAAAGGTAGAAATGCCTGCACCCACACACCAAAAAAAAAAGGGGGGTGCATTGAGTTGAGTTATATGGTGTGGTAGGCCCACAAGTCATCAACCAACTGCTCGTTCCACTGTCATTTGTTATCATCAAGAGTCTTCTTTAGTATCTAGATGAGAGTTTTGTTGAATTCTTATACTAAGCCATTTGTTCTGGGGTAGTAGATGGTGGAGTATCTCCAATCTATGTCATGTCTTCTGGCGAAGCTATTGATCTTCATGCTTTTGAATGCAGTACTATTATCAAATATAATTCATTAAGGCACCCCAAACTTGAATATGATATGGTTCTTGAAAAACTGAAGCACATGCTGAGCTGTGACCTCTCTGAGTGGGATGGCTTCTGCCTACTTGGAAAAGTAATCAATGGAAGCTAATATGAATCGATGCCTCTTGGAAGAAGGAGGATTGATTGGACCCACAATGTCTAACATGGCCATGGCCAATATAGGGTGTAGAATGTCGGGTGGTTGGTGGAGGACCACATCGTGCACCTGACATTGATGGCATCTCCTAGCTACATCCATGCAGTCTGTAATCATCGAAGGCTAACTATCCTAGTCTCTTCATCTTCATCTTCATCTTTGGACTGGATTGATGCACTTAGCATAGACCTGAGTGTACTCAGTTAAAATGCTACGGGCTTTGTGTTTTTCTAAATAGCATAACAACATTTGCTTAAAGGACTAGCGGTACAGGGAGCCATCAACAAGAGCATAGGAGAGAGCTCTCTATTTCACCTGATGGGCTTGTGACTTTTCTTGAGGTAGTTTGCCAGTGTTCAAGTAATCTATAAATGGTTGCCTCCAATCCAGCTCCTTATTCATTTTGGCAATGATAACTTCCCCTTCAAGAGAAAGACTCTAGATGAGTTCAACATCAATAAGGGATAGGACTTATCTATTTTGGACCCTTATTGAAATGGACAGACATTCTTTGGCAAGTTTGGCCAAAGCATATGCTACTACATTCTCTACTCGAGGAACCTTGTAGATGGTGACTTCAGGAATTTGGGCCAACAGCTTCAAGGTATACTCGTAGTAATGACAAAGCTTAGGTTTGAGAACTTTGTAGGATCCAGCAATCTGGTTGATGACCAACTGAGAATCCCCAAAGATGTTGATGCTTGGGACACTGATTGTGATGACAATCAAAGCCTCATACTCGCTTCATTGCAGGGTTGGAAAGATAGTATGAGAATCTAGTCACATTGTGATCTGGAGTTAGGAGAACTATTCCTACCCCTACCTTTTCTGGAAGAGTAAATCATGATGCTTCTCCTTTATGAAAAGAAGCTACACCATCAAAATACATCTCCCATCGGTGGTTGTCAGCCTCCCCTAAGTTCATGATTTGTTCATCAGGGAGATTGTCACTAAGAGAATTAGCGTGAAGTGGGTGTCGCTAAGAAATCCTTGCTATCCTTTACCGCAGGAGTATAATGTGATATCAAACTGTGAGAGGATCATGGACTATCGTGTCAAACGTCTGGATAGCATTGGCTATTTCATGAGGTACTATAGTGGATTTGCTCGGAGATCAAGTTCACCTTATATGAAAGCATATAATGGCATAGCTTTTGGGAAGAAAAGATCAAAGCTAAGCAACATTTCTTGATAGGTGGGTAGTTCACTTCAGTAAGAATCAGATGACGATTGAGGTAGTAGAGAGCGTTCTCCTTCCCTTCATCATTGGCGCAACAGCACGAGAGAGTGTAAATGTGTAGAGAATGAGTGGCCTGCCCGGGATAGGGGCTACTAGAATTGGCGGCTTTACCAAATACTGCTTGATGTCTTTAAAGGCATGTTAGCACTTGTCATCCCAATTGATGTTTGTAGCCATTTTGACAAGTGTTGAAAATGGCTTGCATCTCCCTGATAGATTGGAGATAAGGCATCTTAGATACTCCAGCCATCCTTAGAAGGATCTGAGTTGAGTTAAACTCTTAGGAGGTGGCATTTCTAAGATAACTTTAATATTTTCTAGATCTATTTCTATTCTTCAGTGTCGGACAACAAACCCAAGGAATTTTCTTGAAGCTACTCCAAAAGCATACTTTAGGGGATTCATTTTGAGGTTATATTATCTTAACTATTTAAAAACTACTCTCAAGTCAAAGAGGTGGTCTTCCTTTTCTCTGCTCTTGACTACTAGATCATCAACATAACACTCAACCAGATGATAGATGAGTTCGTTGATGATCTGAGTCATGGCCTGTTGGTATGTAACACCTATTTTTAAGGCCGAAAGGCATGACATAAGAAGATTATCGGTTCAAAAGCGTGTTTCTTTCATCTTCAAGAGACATCTTGATTTGGTTATATAGATGACCCATCCATGAAAGAGAAAATTGCATGAGATGAGGCGATGTCCACCATTAATTCTAGTATAGGAAGAGAAAACTCATCCTTAGAGCATGCCTTATTTAAGTCCCTAAAATTGACGCATATGTGAATTTGGCCATTCTTCTTCTTAACTGATACAACACTAGCTAACCATGTAGGATATTTTTCTTCCCTGATGAAACCAGCATCGATCCATTTCTTGACTTCAGAAATGACTTGTTGTTCAATTTCTAATCGCATGTGTCTAGGAGCTTGCTTAATAGGGGTAGCATTAGGATCTATTGCTATCTTATGGACTACTACATCAAGAGATAATCCGAGCATCTCTTCATAACTCCATGCGAAGCAATTTTTAAACTCAGTCAATAGCCTAACTAAGTCATTGGTTTCTTCTTCATTCAGCAATGAACTGATGTATGTCGGGCGTGGATTTTCTTCTACCCCAAGGTTGATTTCTTTAAGCTTGTCAATTGTTGAATGAATCTCTTCTTCAAATTTTAGCAGTGCCTCTTAATTTGGAGATTATATAGATCATTTGAGATTTCCAAACACACATTCTCATGAGAGTTGGGGGTGTGTGAAAAGAACTTATCAGACTCTAAATGGTTGGTAACAACTAAGCAGCAATCATCATCATCGATTGGACCCATTGAAATCCTAGTCCTGCTCTTTATAGTGCTTCCCTACCTGTATTGTTCCACAGCTTTTCAAAGTACTCTGACCTATGCTTAGACCATGTATGAGGAACTAAATCTTTCTGTATAAGATTATGAACACATGGTGAGTAAAAGTCAAATGGTAATTCCATTAATTCTTTAAATGTATCCTCCTCAAGTTCTACATCAACTTCAGGACTTGAGGATGATGATCCCAAAAAGAATCTCTTCTGCTTCATGTCACTGAAAGACTTAGGGACTTTCTTAACAACCAAACCTTTAACTTTCTGAGATGTAAGTGAGGTTAGAGCTAAGGTTCCCAACTACTACCTAATAGTCTAACATAAACCTGATTCGAATACTTTGCTTTGTCTGGAGGCCTGGTCTTCATCTCTGTCTCGATCAAAAGTCACCTCCAATAGAACCCGCTGAGAGGGGTTGGATAGTATACTAATCACATTAGACTCATCCTCCGAGTTAGATTCCAAGTCTATGTGAATAGTAAGGGTACTCCTATGAACGAACATGACCTCTGTTGGCTGATGGCCAACTAGGGGGTCTTCCACCTCTGGAACTATCTTTATTTCTACCTCTGCCACTACTTGGTGGAGGTTGAGCCATCCTACCCATATATCCATATGATGGAATGAACTGTGGGTGGAATGTGATATGTGGATCTATTTCTTCTTCAATTCCCCTTTCTTGTTCACTTGAATTTTCCTTCTTCTTTTTCTTTTTCTTTCGCTCTTTCTTTTTCTTCACTTTCTTTTTCTTTTGCTTTTGAATTTGAATTTTTTTCAAGTTCATGAGAAAGGGTGTTTTGAGAAAGATAGTAGATTGCATCCTCATAAATCTCAACCTCTCTAACTGAAAATGGCTTTTCATCTCCATTAATATTGTATTCAATCCCATCTTTTCTGAACTTGATGCACTGATGGAGGGAGGATGGAATAATCTTGTTCTGATGTATCCAAGGCCTACCAAGCAAAGTAGTGAATGAAGTATTTGAATCAATGATGTTAAACTAGGCTTCAGTTTTCCAGTCACCTATCTCCAAAGGTAACACTATGGAACCTAAAGCCCGCTCACCTTGTTCATTGAATCCTCTCAACATCATCTGATCTCCTTGGAGTGTGGAGATATCGATCCTCAAATAGGCAAGGGTCTTTAAACTCATAATATTCACTAATGCACCTGGATTAATGAGAACCCTGGCAAGTCTAAACTTGTCCATGATAGCTGTGATGTAGAGGGGACAGTTGTGCTCCAAGTCCCCTAGAAGAAGGTCTTCATCTATAAAGGTAATCCCCTGAGCTTCTTTTGTATAATGTGCCTCCTCACCTATAGCTGTCAACTGAGCTAAGCATATTTCAGGATTAAGGAGAGCCTTGATTAATGATTCCCTCATCACTTTTGATAAGACAAGGGCATCATATATGCTTAGCTTAGATGGAAACTTTCTTAGATGAGAAAGGACATTGTAGTCTACCTTGGGTTGATCCTCCATAAGCATATCCAAGGGTTGAGCATCCTGTAGAGGGGCTTCTCGATCCTCTATGCCAATGACTTATTTCCCTCTATCTTGAGGTGCTACCCTAGGAGATAGAACCTTGCCACTTTAGAGGTTGACTTTAGTGATCTCTTATGGTAGGGTAATGGAAGGCTCTACCAACACATCAGGCTCACCTATAGCTTCTCTTATGGGAACCTCAAAATCAAATGATTCAAAGTCTATCTCAAGAGGTGAACCCATAGTATTTAGAGTAGGAAAGTCTAACTGTGAATCAAAAAGAGGAAGATCAAAATTGTCATAGTTATTTTGACTTGAAGAGTTGTCATTAGGAATAGAAGAAGATAACCCATCAGAAGTGACACAGATGTAATTTAAACTAGCTTCATTCTTCAATTTCTTGGATTTGTTTGGAGGTATAAAGTAGAAATTAAGTAAAGTGAGTGGGATAAGGGATTTGATGCCCTTATCATCAATATAAGAGTTCTACTAGTACTAGAAGAAGAAGAACTAGCTGAAGTGAAAGAAATCATCGGTGTGGAAGCTGCAACTGTAGGCTGGAGGCTAGACTCGATCGGTGGTTGCGCTAATCGGCTATCCCGGGATGACACATGCTGCTACTGCTGTTGCTGCAGTTGAGTTCCCCTTTTCTCAAGTTGGCACTGGCAACTTGCAAACCTTCCTTAATGTTAGAGGTTTAAGCTGACTCAAGCACCTACAAGGAAAGCTTCTTGATCTTTTGGATGATCTTCTTAGAGGTTTTGGATAAGGAAATATCCCAACCTTCTTTAGTTTTGGAAGGATCACATGTATCCCCAAAGATTACCCTAGTGGAACTGGATGGTTATTCCACAAGGTATTCCTTTGGAAAAACTACAGCACTGGTCTTGAAGCTATGTTCAAACTAGTCCTTAAATGTAAAGCAATCTTTCAAAATATGGCCTAGCATACGGTGGGAAAAAGTTTGGATCATGACTTTTTCCTACTTCCTCCAGTCTCCTAGGCTTGGGTAGCAGAAAATTAGGCTTTTTTAAGAGATTCTTAAAGATCTTCCTGATTACCTCCCTCTTAAATGAATAAGGTTTGTTAAGCTTATCTAAAAGAGTAGGTGGACCATAGCTACCTGGCGGTGGGTATGTGTATCACTGCTGTTGGTGGTATGGTTGAGGAGGTGGCGGTGGTGCTAGCTGTGGAATCTGCTATGGAGGCCTGTAGGGTTGCCTCGGTGGTGGCAAAGGAGGTGGAGCCTACTGAGGTCGTGGTCTCTCAGACTGATCTCTAGCTAGCTGCTTCCCCTTATCTACCACTATCACTACTTCTGGCTTTTTCTTATAGACCTTTTATCGCTTTATTTTGGGAAACTGGTCTTGAAAAGGCAACTGTTTGGCCTCTCCTTATAGACTAGTCACTTTGTTGATTAGCTTCTCAAATGTCTTGATAGTGAAGCCCTTAAGCATGAAGGTGACCGGGCCATGGATATTCTTTATAAGAAACTCAATGGCATGCTACTTAGATAGCTGCGACTCATTTCATACTCAGGCTACGCCATCGAAGAATATAATCAATAAGGGACTAACTTGGGTGTTGTTTTGCTACAACAAGATCACCTACAGTAACCCTCTGCTCAGCTTCAGTAAACCTTTAGATAAAGAGTTACTCTAACTTAGTAAATATCTTTACTGAACCGTTGGGTAGTTCAACATACCAATCAAAAGCAATCCCTGCTAGGCTACTAATGAAGAGGTAGAAAAGTAAAATGTCACTGCCACCGGCGTTACAATAACTGGCCCTAAAGTGTGCTATGTGCTGCCATGGGTTTCCACTACCATCAAAGCTCTTGAAGGAAGGTGGCACAAAACTCTTGGGATATTGGATTGCATCGAATTCCTCTGGGTAGGGTCAACTCTTTAGAATCGATGATCCTCCCCGTACTTGAGCCAATGCTTCATTCACTTGCTACTCAACCATGGATCTAATGTATTTTTCTTGTATGGAGGTACTTTTCACTATCTTCTTTTACATACTAGTGCTACCTTGCTCAACGGGAGGTAAGGTCTTGGTTGGGTCCAAGACATGCACTAACTCAGGTTGACTAATGTCGACTGTAATAGGATGAACTATTGGGGCTTATTTCTGGAGTACTGAAACTATTGCCAACAAGTCCTCTAGCTGTCATGGCATCCTATCTATCTGCTCATATTTTTACTTCAACTGATATCAGAGGTGTTGGGCTGATTGGATGGTGTCTTCATGATCAACCTCATCACCTTCCATGGTCTGCTGCTCCCAGAGGAGAGATTCTCTAGTATCTACCATGCAGACTCCAGCTAAGTCCCCCAACAAATCATCTTCATTGGAATCAAAGTTGACCTTCTCCTCATCTGACCAATCATGCCCTATAATCTCCTTCTTCTCTATAAGATAATGTTTTACTATCTCTTCAAGAGAATGATCAATCTGAACAGGAACAAATGATCTCGACTGACCGGTGTGATCACTGTCATGCACTGAGAGGCACCAGACCTCGCCTGCTGCTGGAGAGTCAATCCTATGATGATTGTACTCACTATATGAGAGACACTCCTCACTGTCACTAGGTATGAAAGGGGTGACATTCCTAAGAGGTTCCACTATCATTGGTGTAGCTGGGCTATCATCTGCTGTCTCCAAAATAACTTCTACCATCTCCACATCCTGCTGAATTGGCGACGTTGGTGAAGGGATGACCACTATACTTCGGGATCACCACTCCTTCTGCACCACTAGTAGGGTAGAAGGTCGAGCAGGGGAGCTAAGCCTCAGCATAGTAGGCGGTGTAGATAGAGTATGATCTCTTGGTCATAGCTAGATCACCAACGGGATGTGCTTCTCCCCAGATATGGCCTTCATGGCCTTTGATAGAATTGGAGATGCTGTGGATGACTGGTGATGGCGGATGGGGGGTGGAGCGATGTGGTGGAGACACCATCGACTCTCTATGAATAGGAGCTATCCTCCTGTGATGGCTCATCCCAGTAAGTAAGATGTTGTCTATATGGTCGCGGTAGCGCCGAATGGAAAATCAATAAGTGCGGCTACCGACATGACCAACCTCCCCTACTAGTAATGTGAGCAGATGTATGGGCCTCTCTGGCCCTCTCCTGATGAATATCTTTCCCCACAATGCAGGGGATGATAGATCTTAGATCAAATTGAGCTCCGAACTCTAAACGTTCATAAGCTCATCCAACCTGATGCAAGACGAAGGCCGGCATACGACCTCCTACTCTGGGTAACCGATGGTTGATGCTGGTCCACTAGTGGAGGTGATGTGCGAATCCTCCTAGCATTCTCTCTATCTAACCCAGAGAGAGGATGAAACTGGTTTGTTGTAACCAGTAGTGAAGTCAAATAGGAAACTCCGGCGACTGCCTTCATCTCCCTGCAATCCTAGTGTGATACTGCTTGATCATGCAGTTTTTGTTCCTTCACTAAATTCTGGTAGGATGAGAGGAGTGAGAGCTAGACCCCTACTCAAAAGTAGGGGAGGCAATCCCTGAGAGCAAGGGTGCCCTACCCTTAGAAGGTACTGATGAGAGAGTGCTAGCCCTCACTAGGGCAACACGAGAAACCATAGGGCACACTGAAATTGGGGCTGGCACTGCTGGTACTATCACTACTGAAATTGGTGGGACTACCACTACTTTCCTCTTCAACGAGGAGATGTCAGAATCAAAAGGTAGATCATCTGATGACCGCTAGCCACCACCGGATGAGGTGAGAGTGCCCTCACATGTAATCCTCACTCCCTCGAATCCCCTACCAAAATGGATAAGGTGTGTATGATCCAATCGGGTAAAGTTGGCCTCCAAAGCCAAATCCGTGCCATGAGGGAAAGTGAAACCAAATTTTTGCAAGCCTACCATTTCAGATCAACTGCAAAGACTGGAAAAATTGAACTATAGCTGTACTATAACTAATGGTGAGAATCTGCAATAGGAAATGAGCTTGGATCAAATTTTTATTTTTGTTAATTCTTAAATTTGAATTGAAAATTTTAACCCACATCCAACATCTTGGAAGTGTTAAGTGGGGTTCAATGGATTTGATAAGATTTAAAATTTGATTGAAAAAAGGAATTTTGAATATGAACCCAACTTCAATAAATTTGAGTATGTTGAAAGAAGAATTCAAATATTTTGAGACAGATGCTTCCATAGGTTCATGTTTGTTTGAATTTAGAGATTTTGATTTGAGGATCCTTTCCTTTAACAAATTTGAGTATATTAAAGTAAGGGTCAATTGATTTGGAATTTTACTTAGCAAATTTGGGTATACTAAGTGAAGTGTTTGGAAATAATTATTTCTTTTTGTGAATTATTATTTTGATTTTTTTGAAAATTGGAATTACTTAGCAAATTTAGGTATGCTAAGTGAAGAACCCAAGTGTGTTTTTGTTTGATTTTGAAAATAGGATTCTTAGCAAATTTGGTATGCTAAGAAAATCAATGTGTTTCATTTTTGGATATTGATTTTTTTGAAAAGTAGGATCCTTAGAAAATTTTAGTATGCTAAGGAAATCCAATGTGTTTCATTTTGTTTTGATTTGATTGAAAGTGGAGACTTACCTTAAAAATATGGTATGCTAAAGATGAAGTTCTTGTTTTTGAATGAAATTTTACTTAGCAAATTTGAGTATGCTAAATGAAATTCCAAATGATGTTTCAAAATTTTTGTGTTTTGATATTTTAAAATGGAAACTTTCTTAGAAAATTTGGTATGCTAAAGAATGAAGTTCCGAAAGTGCTTGAAAAATTTTTTGGTTTTTGAATTTGGAGACATCACTTAGCAAATTTGGTTATGCTAAATGAAGTTCCAAATGTGTTTTTTTTTTAAAAAAAAAAAATTTTGATTTTTGATTTGGAAACTTTACTTAACAAATTTGGGTATGCAAAATGGAGTTCCAAATGTGTTTGAATTTTGATTTTGAATTTGGAGACTTCACTTAAGCAAATTTGATTATGCTAGATGAAGTTCCAAATATGTTTGAAAATTTTTTGTTTTGAATTTGGAGACTTCACTTAGCAAATTTGAGTATGCTAAATGAAATTCCAAATGTGTTTGAATTTTGAAAATATGATTGTTAAGTTTTAATTTTTGAAAAGAGGACTTCCATTCAACAAATTTGGGTATGTAGGAATGGAGGTCAATGTTATTTTTGAAATGTAAAAATTTTGTTTTGTGTGTGATTATTGCTTTTTAAAAGAGGGAATTCCAACTTAATCATATGTGGGATATATTTAAGTGGGATTTCCAAATGATGTTATTTTTATTTGGGAATGAAATCTTCATTCAATAAATTTGAGTATATTAAATGAAGATGTTCATATGTGCTTTTGAAAAATTTAACTTTATTTGAAAATGAAACTTTCATTCAATAGGTGTGAGTGCATTGAATGGAAAGGTTCATGTATGCTTTTTTTTTTAAAAAAATTATTTTAATTTTGATTTTAATTTTTAGAAAGATGATTGTTCATTTTATTTTTAGAATGAAATCTTCATCAAAATGAATTGAAGCAAGATGTTCATTTGTGCTTTTGGAAAAAAATTGTTAGTTTTATTTTTGGAGATTCCTACATGTAAAAATTATGAGAATTGCTAAATGAGGGTGATTTAAGAAAATTTTGTGGAAAATATTTTATTATGTGCATTTTTGAAAGAGTGCTTTTTGAAAAGCAAAGTTCTTATGAAAATTTTATTTTGTCTTTGTTATTTTAGAATGAACCTTTTCTTATCATTAAAATGATAAGGAGGAAGTCTTTAAATATTTTCTTTTTATTTAGATCTTTTTATTTTTACCCATTGAAAAACCCAACGGGGGTTTTAAGACCAACAATAGGTGAGTTCCTAAGACCTAAAGATGTTAGCTAACTCAACTTAAGAATGAAATAAGCTAAGTGCCAACGGAAAGAAAGATAGTCTCAGATTCATACCAAAGTACAAACCCACTATCGATATTCAAAGACAATAATCATTTACCAAAGATGGAGAGAGGAACCATCCCTAGCGGAGTCGCCAAAAAAATCTGTGGTAAAAATATATTCTTTTATACATTTCTTACCTTCATTTATTCCCTCCTTTCAAAAAAGAGGATAAATGAAAACATAAACATATAAAAATATATACTCCTTATTAGGATGCCACGTAGATCCATAGATGTTCTTATTAAGGTGATCGGGTACGACATTGAGGAGAGGTGTACTATCTCGAGAGATAGAATTCACCACCCTACAATAGACCTAATCACCCAAATAAGGACTCCTAAGGACAATGGGTCTACATATGTACCAGAGATTCTTCCCCTAATTTACATGAAAAGTAAAGTAAGGTTTATTTTAAACTGGGTTCTTTAAGTTTCCTACAAGGGCAAGCCTCCATAGTTAATTACATCCTAAGGGATGGGATCCTTAGAATACTCTCGATTAAGGTAAATGATTGTTATCTCCAAAGATTTCAATTGGTAGGACTATCAATCGATTAATTTATTTTAAAAGATCAAATGGGATTGATCAAAGAGAGGGAGTTATTATCGAAGCCAAAAGAAAGATAAGTAGAAGATACCCACGATGCTAGAAAACCTAGCGAGCATCTCAAACTATCCTATGATTGGGCTTTACATTTTTGAAATTGATTTAGTTTATTTGAGTTGAATTTTTCATTAAAAATTTAGGGCGTATGATTCCACAACACAAGATTATGAAAATACCTAAGAGGTGAGGAATTATGCTTATCCCAAAGGGAGAGAAGCAACCTCGAACCTAAATCTAGGGAGCTTTGAGAGCCGAAAGCACAACCTAAATCTAAAGAAAAATGAGTATTTTGGTTTTCCTCTACAAGAGAGGACAAACCACCCGACTGCTTGGACTTACAACCTCTGGGATGGCTGCTAACTAACTCCTCATACGGTTTTAAATTCATGTAGGCAAGTCATATGCTTTATGCAAAATATCTAGATTATTATTTATTTAGAAAGAGACTAAGTCCTTAAACTCACTCCCTAAAGATACTAGATCATGTAAGGACATGCTTCAAATGACCTAAATCTAATGCAATTTAGATTTCATTTTATTTTCATTTTTGGGCAATTATTCTGACATAGGCTTATAGGATTCATATGCTTAATGCATGGGAAATGAGATTATTGGCCAAAATCAGTGAGAAGGGAGGAGGTGTGTTTCCACCATGGCTCTTAAAGGTCAAGCCAAGTTTCTTTAGCAAAGGTGAAATCCCTCTAATCAAGAGTGAAAATAATATGCATTTGTGCATGATGTTATAAAAGAAATACTCATCCATCTAAGGGGTTACTAATTCTTTTATCTTGATTTTAGCCTAAGCTTTAGGCAAGGTTATGAGTTCTTTAATTTTAATTTTGAGTTATTTAAATTTGGTAAAAGATTTTTTTTTCTAAGTCTAATCCACATCGAGGTCATACATAAAGCAAGGAAGAAACTAGAAAAAGGATGCCACTTAATGTACAAGCTAAACAAATCATCAATCAATTTATAAAGCTAATCGCAAAAGAATAAGAGGCCATTATGGTCGGGTACCACCGCACAAAATCAAAAATAAATTGGGTAACTGAGCTCAACCCTCATACAACCCGGATTATAAATGAATTAAATACAATTAAGCAAGGAATTCATTATTCTGGTGGTCTTCAAACTTCATTTCTTCATTCTTCTTTTCTTCTTTCTTCTTCTTTCTTTTTTGGTTCCTTCTATTGGATGGTTGGAAGGTGGATGCTCCAAAGGCTTCACATGGTGCATAAGATAAGATATTATGACCAATGTTCATCCTAATCCCCATAACAATCATTCCAAAATCCTAATTGCAAAAATTTATATGAAAAGGAAAAGTAAATCTAGCAAACACCTGCAAAATAAAGGTTAGCTAAACAAATCACCAAATCCCAAGCATGTATATTGGACTTATCACCCCACACATGGGTAACTAAGTACCTAGCCTATTGGATTATGCTTAGGGGTATAAGCACCAGCACAGTAAAAGCATTTATATTTTTATTTATTACAGCGCCCCTTAAGCACAATCCCCTACAAAAGATAATGGTTAGACTAAGATCGCCCTACCATTCATTCTATGAACATTGATCCTAACATCCAGTCTAAAACATATATCACAAAATAAAATCAAACATCAAACCATGCACCGCCCTAACCTAAAGCTAGAAGTGGTGACGTAGTCTAATGTGTGTGCTTTGGAGGTTTGTGTGGTATGCTCAATCATGGCTTTAAGTTAGAATTTTCTAAGTGTGAAGCATGTTCAACTTAGAGGAGGGTTTCATTTAAGTGATTTAATTATTTTGGATTGATTTTATTTCATGTTTTGATTAGGTTCAAATGAATCCTACAATTAATTACTAAGTTATAAAGAGAGGGAAAGAGAAGAGAACTTCTCTTTCCTTCCTTAACCTAAGTAATTTCTAAAGTGGATTCATATTTTAGTTTTGTTTAGTGAATATTTTAATTAGGTGTTTTAATTAATCCTAAGTTTAGATGAACTCTAAATAAGCCCATTCAAAAAGAAAGGCATTTTAAGATTAAGTAAAATGAACTAAATTCACAAAACATACATCACTTCATTTCTTTCCCAACATGTATAACATGCATATGAATGAGTCATAAGCATATATATACATACAAATGAGAATGTTTAACACACTTTATGATGCATGCTAAGTGATTCATTTAAGGAAATTTGAAATTTTATGATGCATGATTTCCATTAAGTAGAAAAGGGATTTCTTATCCAATTTTCACATGCACACATGTACATCGCCATTATTGACCAGAGGTGTAAGGTACAAGACCTACTTAGGGCTACTTAAAGCCTCACAACCTCAGGGTTGTCCAGACTAACAAATCACTTTCCTTAAGTACAAACATGTGTACAAAAGAAATGAAGGGAAAAGAAAGAATGCAAAAATTTGTATTAGTTGATTTATTTTGCTATGCAATTTATATGTACAAGCATAGGTATCCTTCTTAAATGATAGTATATGAATGAATAGGATATGGAATTAGGCAAATGTTAGGTTCTTTTCAAATGAACCACACACCTTGCCAAATCCTATTCAAAACTATACTAAAAGAGGAGAGATGGAAAACCTACACTAAGCACATCCTTATATTTTACTCACATGCAAGCTTATAATTAAGATTTAAGTAACACACTTTCACTTTTAATAATTGATTCATATATTTTGAAAATAATTTGAATTCAATAGTGATAATAGCCACTCATATTCTTACTTTAGCCAACACATGCAATTTGACATAAAGGAAACATTTTCATTTTAAATTTTTTTTTTGAAAAGCATGGATGCATGAAACCATATGACATACATATTTAGCATGTTGGGGAAGAACTAAAGCAATGAAAGCATGTAAACACATTCACTTTAATTAAATCCTAAAGACAGCCTTATGAAATAAGAAAGTTTAAAGTAAACCAAAGTTCATTTAGTATGATTTTGTATGATTTTGAATTTGATTTAATTTTGAAAAAGTGGATTGAGTTTGTTCCTAACCCATTCACACATGTGTTTGACATTTTTGTTTAATTTTTAGATGATTACATTCATTTTGGATTTTAATTAGGTTAAGGTATGAATTAAACATGTTAATTAGCCCTTACCTACACCACCTTAGCATAGCTAACCAAGTAATTATGAGCCAATGAGATGACATAAAACCTCACAATGAATTTAAATTTGAAATGCACCTAGGAAGAAAGGGGCCTAATGCAATTTGGCTCATGATTAATGGTTAATTAAGCTAAGGGGTTTAACTTAAGTAATTTCAAAACACCCCTCACACATATGAGTTGAGTTTTGATCCCTAATTGAACTTAGGCTCTTGAACACCTAAGCATCTACCCAAAGTAGATTAATTAAGTTCTGGAAAGTTTTAGAATTTTTAAAAATTAATTAAGATGGTAATTAGTGAATTAAACCTTAATTAAAAGAAGATTAAGAAAGGAAAAGGGGTTTAAGGAATAATTTAGGGAAATGCCCCAAAATTATTTCCTAAACCTTCTATTCACTAGACCAAGCCTTAATCAACTTCAATAAGGGATTAAAATACTAATCAAACCCTTAATTATCCTTAATTATATGAAAGGGGTAATTAAAAAATGAATTAGCAATTCTCTCAATTAAACCACCAATAAATCCCAAGAAAATTAGGGGAGGCAGAAGTCATCCCCCAAAATATACCCAAGAAGTTTGAGATTAATCAGTAGATTAATTAGGGAGTAATTAGCAAACTAAGATTTCTAACAAAACCTAAAATCAGAGAAAGATATAATTCAAAATCCATTAAAACCAATTTTAGAATATTCTAGATTGAATTATCTTTCAGTGGCAATTTACCTCATATTTTTTTGATTTTTTAAAGAGATATGAATTTTTTAATTTAGGTGATTAATTAAAAATTAAATAAATCTTAATTAAATCCCTCATCTTCACGGCATGACACGCAGGAGACTGAGTTAGATGCGCTTTCCACGCATCGACCCGTGAGTGGTAACTTAAACATCACATCACAACACATATGGTGGCAGCGCTACATGGTTTGATATCCACCATTCTATCAAGGATTGAATGGCTAGGAATTAACCTACGATTTAAAAGGTGAAATAGGATTTAAAAGTAATCTCGCCTTCCATCCAAAATGGGATGGATGGCCGAGATCATCTTTCTTCCTTGAGGAATAATGGAGACCGTCCACTTTCAAAGGGAAGATCCGAAGCTGATCAAATGAAATTTTGCACACAATTATTTCCAACCCTAATGGTTTTCTTCCAATGGTCAAACCCACTCCATTGAGGAGCTTGGTCTGTTAAGAAGGCAAGTATGGTAGCTCGAGGTTGAGGATGCTCTATGGACCAACCCTCTTGAGCTATTGCCTTTGATGGAATTAGACCTCCTTGCCCTTGGAACTTGAGAGAGCTTACAAGCTTGACTTGGCCTTGTGGTGGAGTGTGCAAAGTCAATTAAATTGATTTGGAGTGTAGAGGAAATTTGCCAATATATGAAGCTCCCCTAATTTTGCTTAAGGGAAAACCAAGAATGGAACTTTCCAATTCCTTCTAAGGAGCTTAAGATCACTCTAATATGGCTCCTATGACTCTCTTTTACTCAATCGACAGTGAGGAAGTTTGAATTGAAGTGAATTAGGGGGAGTATATCTTCCCTTTGGCAATGGATGCCAAAGCATTATTTTTGCCATTTTGATCCAATTGCCAAGATTGAAAGGGTTGTTTGAGCTATTAAGTTTGTATGCAATTTTGGCAAGGAGTGGAGTGGTAACCTCCCATGTGCTTCAAAACAAGTGGAGGGAAGTTTTCCATATGGCCAATTTGAGCCATGTGCTCGGTTTTGGCCTTGGGTCAATTTGGGCTGACCCAAACCCATTGGGTTGGGTGCACCACCCTCCATAGGGTCTACTTGACCTATTAGGAAGGTATCAAGTAGATATGAAGAGGACTTGACCAAATTTCCCATGGATTTGACCAAAATTTGTTCTATGGCCTAGGGGTAGAATGGTCATTTGGCTGATTTTTGAATTTGAATATGTTGGGTATGTTGAGAAAATAGGTTTTGTCAAGTTTCACTAGATTTAGAGTTCAGTTGTTATGTTTCGGCTCATGTTGACCCATTTAGGTCAAAATGCAACAACTTGGGTCAAGTTGACCAATTGGTCAAACTGGGTCAAACCAAGGGTTGGGTCAAGTTCATATGACCATTTGAAATGTTTTGGTGCCTTTGGTTTGATTCAATTTGGTTTAGGTTTGAATTTGGTTCATATCACTACTTCATTTTGGTCAAATGGGTCAAGTTTGACAATTTGACCATTTGACCTATTTGAGCTAGGTCATGGGTTTAGGTTTGTTAGTCATGGATTGGATTGGTATCTTTATTTTCAATCAATTTTGGTTAAGTTTTAATTTAGCTCAACATGACCCCTTTAGGTCAAGTTAGTTCAAGCAAATTGGGCTAGTTAGGTCTAGGCAATTGAGGCTTTGGTCAAGTTCAACAAGTGATTTAGAATGAACTTGACCCATTGGTTTCAATCAATTTGGCTTAGATCAAGACACATTTTGACCTTTTAGGTCAAGTTGGGTCAACTTGGGTCAAGTGCCAACTAGGTTAGGCTCAAATGTTGACTTGGTCAAGTTCAAACATAGTTCATGAATGAACTTAGATCAATGGTTTCAATCAATTTGCCTATGTGGATTTTGGCTATAGTTTTATTTTGGCTAAGTGTTGACTTGGTCAACCCTTAGTTTGACTAGTTTGTCCTAGTTTGAATGATTGATCATCTCATGATCATGATAGATGAATAAGTGAGTTTGATTCAATCCAATTTGGTTAGGATTAAAATTTAGCTCATAAGGGTATTTTAGGTCATTTGGGTCAAGTGAGCCTAAGTGGGTCAAATGGCTTGGTCAAAGCTTGATTTGAGTTTGATTGAACTTGTATATGGACTTATGATTGAAATATAAATCCATTTGCAAGTGGTTTGAAGTCAAATGGGTTTTGATTCATTTGATAATTTCATATTCAAAGGAAGAATATGAATGGATTTGGGGTTTGATTTTTTGAATTGAGTTTTGATTTGGATTGAAGTTTGTATTTATATTTGGATTCATGATTGTAGGTTGATTGAATCATGATGGAAAATCAAGAGTTTGGCTTGATTTGAAGTTGATTTGTCTAAGTTCAAGATTTTGACTTGAAAGGCTTAGGTTGGATTTTGATTGAATTTGAGTTTGATTTTTGGAATTAGTTTTGATTGTTTGAATTTATATTTCATTTATATATGTGAATATAAATGAGAATATAAATGAGTCATGAGAAAATTTCAAGGAATTGAAGTGATTTGAAGATGATTTAGGCTAAGTCCTTAAGAGGGAAATTAAGGACGTAAGAAGGATTTTAAAATTGGAATTTAATTTTTGGATTTGATTTGATTAATTTATATTTATATTTTATTTATATATGTGAATATAAATGAGTTATGAGAAAATTCTATGAATTTCAATTGATTTAGATTTGATTTTTTAATAAGATGATATTAAGGGGCTTAAGAATTTTTAGAATAGGAATTTAAATTTTGGATTTAGATTTGATTGATTTATATTTATATTTTATTTATATATGTGAATATAAATGAGAATATAAATGAGTTGTGAAAATCCTATGAGTTTGAATTGATTTTGATTTGATTTAGGCTAAGTCTTTAAGGTGGAAATTAAAGACTTAGAGATTTTGGAGTTTGAAATTTCATTCATGGATTTCAATCATGCTACATTGATTTGAGTTTGGAGAAAAATCAAATAAGATTGATTTGAGTTTGACTTGAAGGAAGGAAGCGTGAGGATGGTTCAAGCTAAGGGTAGGCAAAGGCATGGACCTTTTCACATGGCTAACTCTTCTAACTCTCTGGGCTGGTTGAGTGTAATCCTTAGATGTTCTTGGACTAATGAACTCTTAAAGTCTAAGAGTACAATGTCTGGATGGAAGGGTTGAGGCTCATTCTAAAATGAGGTCAAACATGGGTATATTAGTCACGGATCCAGGGACGCAGTTTAAGTAACCTAGATGGTTTTATCTCCATTCCCTTGGAGTGCGAAATAATGGTAAACTTAAAATTCTCATGTATATATGTTTATGTGACACAACTAGTGGATGAAATCTATAATTTAATCAAATCAATTCTACTTTTGCATGATTCTCATTCTTATAGTTGCTTATACATCCATATGTATTTGAGAATAACGGGTATATTAGTCTAGCATCCCAGGACGCATGACTTTAAGTAGCCCTAAGGAGGTTCCTACCTCACTCCCTTGGTGTAGAACAATGGCTGCGTACTTGCATAAAACTCTTATACATTTATGTGTACCTTTGGCTAATGAATGAAAATCCCCCTTTTCTAAGAAAAAAACATGCATTCATACTTTGTTCAAGTGGTTGAATTAGTTAATCATGTAACTTAAAGTTCTTTGCTTATGCTTTTGCATAAGAATTTAAATAGAGCTTTAAATTAATATGATAAAATAATTCAACCAAATGAAATATCAATTCTAAATACATTTGGTTACTTTCATCATTCAAGTATGCTAAGATATAAATTGCATGTATAGGTATGTTTAATACTTAACCTTATGCATGTTATATATGATAGAAAGAAATAAACAAATATGTGATATGTGATGGTAATTAATTTCAATTAATCTTAAGATGCCATTCTTATTGAATAAGGTTATTTAAAGTGAACCTAAGCCTAGTATTAATTTAAATTCATTAAGCCATTCACTAAAGAGAATTGTTTAATTAATTAGCTTTAGAAATGACTTAAGGTAGGGATAAAAAAGAGTGATCCTCTCTTTCCTTATCTTTAGAACACTTAGTTATTTTGTGTAGGTTAAATGAAATAAAAGAAAATATTAAGTAAAAGCTTGAAAATTAACTAAACAACTTAAAGTGAAACTACCCTTTAAATTGAAACTTTCTACACTTAGAAAACTGTAACTCTAAAGCCTAGTTAGAACATACCACACAAGCCTTAATACACACACATCAGATTAAGTCACCACTTCTAGCTTCATGTTAGGACGGTGCATGGTTTGATGTATGTTTTGTTTTGTGATGTATTATTTTGGGCTAGATGTTAAGGTGTATGCTTCGTAGACTGGATGTTAGGCAATTATTAGCCTAATTATATCTTTTATAGGAGATTGTGCTTAAGGGGCTGCTCAAAAATAAATATAAATGCTTTCTTTGCAGGTTGTTTAAGCCCCAAAGCATAATCAAAGTTAGGACAGGTGGGCTTGGTTACCCATGTGCAGGGTGCTAAGTTCAAATTATAAATATAATTGCTTGGGTCGTATGGTGTGTTTAGCTAACACTTATTTTGATGGTGTAGTAGATTTTACTCTTTCCTATTTTTAATTAATTCCACACAGGAATTAGGATTAAGCAATACGTAGTCAATTAGGATGAGCATTGATAAGAAAGACTATATCCTGTGTGCCATGTGATACTTTGAAGTGAGTCAAATCAAAGAAGCAAATAGGAGTAAAGAAGACATGAAGACTTGAAGAAGATGAAGACCCCCATAGCATGTATTCATTCTTAATTGTAATTATTCTATAATTGGTTGTATAAGGATAGAGCTCTACACATTTTCTTTTCAGTTGTATGCACCCATGCACCGATCTTTTATTCTATTGCATTAGCTATAAAATATTTGATATTTTGTTTAGCTTGTGCATTAGAAATGGCATGCCTCTTCATAGTTTCTTTATGATTGGTGTTTGTTATATGGCCTGGATGTGATTAGGCTCTTAGGAAAAAATAAATTTTCTACCCAACTATAACTCATAATTAAATTTTGAAATAACTCATAACCTCACATAAATCCTAGGATATAATCAAGATAATTTAAGGATTTAGCAACCCCTTAGCTGAATGTTGTATGTTTCACATCATGCATGCATCTTCTACCACTCTTGCAAAAATGAGGGCCTCTGTTCTTCACATATGGGAACCACTTGACCTGTGAGAGCAACTCCTACTAACAAAGCTTCACCCTCTTCTCTCTTGATTTAGCCCATAACTCATTTCAACATGCATTTAGGCATACAAAAATCCCAAAGCCTTTGTCAAAATGAAGTGTCAAATACAAATAAAATTTAAAAAGATTTGCATTATACTATGCCATTGCTCATACCACTCATGCTCTAGTCTCTTAGGGAGTGGGTTTAAGAACTTTAGTCTCTCAGTCTAAATAATAACAATCTAACCATCTTGCAAAACATATGACTTGGTCACATAGTTTTAAAGTGTAGGAGGAGTTAGTTGGCTGCCACTCCAGGCGATTATAAGTCCAGCAGTCAGGTGGTTTATCCTCTCTTGTGGAGGTAAACCATATACCCATGTCTGCTTAGATTTAGGATGTGCTTTGGTTCTTGCCAAAGCTCCCTAGATTTAGGATCCGAGGTAGCTATTTCCTTCGGGCTACTAGCATAAATCCTCACCTCTTAGGCATTTTCACAACCTTGTATTGTGAGATTATAAGTCTTAATCTTCTAATAAAATTCCAATTCAAACATATAATTCTCTTCAACTTCAAACATATAAAGATCAACCATATGATAGATTGGAGTGCTCACTAGGCTTCCTAGTATCACAAGCATCCACTACTCATCTCCTTTGGCTTCAATAATAAGTCTCTCCTTTTGATCCTTCTCGATTGATTTTCCAAGTATAACCAATTTATTGATAGTCCTATCTTTGAAATCTTTGGATATAACAATTGCCTACTTTAATCGAGAGTATTCCTAAGGAAATTACCTTCCTTAGGATGTAATTAACTATAGGGGCTTACCCCCTTAGGAAAGTTTATAACCTAGTTTAAATAAATCCTATTTTATTTATCTATGTAAAATAGGAAAAAAATATCTAGTATATTTGAAGACCCACCATGCCTTAGGAGTCCTTATTAAGGTGATTAGGTCCATTGTAGGGAAGTGATTTCTATCTTTTGAGATAGTGCACTATTCCATGATGTCATACCTGATCACCTTAATAAGTACACCCTCAGATCTGTGTGGTGTCCCCATACATAAATCAAAAACAAACACCACACATACATAAAAATGGATCGTATGTTCTTCCTCCAATTATTGATCACATTTCATGCTTAGGTTATGCCAACGAGCTACGAATTTTTTCACTCACTCATCTTTTCTCTTTTTTAGCAAGATGAGGTTAGCGATCGTTATCTTATCGGTTGCACTGGTAAACCTTTTCATGAACATTGTCTCTAGCTTAGTGAAGATTTTGATCAAATCATTCGGCAGTTCTACATACCACTCGAAAGTAGTTGAGATCAGGCTGGTGATAAACTGGTGGAAAAGAAGTGCATCATTTCCTCTTGTGTTACGACAAGTAGCCTTGAATTGGACTAGATGTTGTTTTGGATTACCATGTCTATTAAAAATATTAAATTTTGGTACTTAGTAAACTTTCGGGTATGACACTTGATCAAATTCAGCTGGGTAAGGCTTACTCACCAACTTTTCAGCCTACTCTGAAGCTATAACTGCCTTTATCTTTCCATTAATTATTATTTTAGTTGAGCAACTGTTAATGTTCCCAGTGTATTGGCCACATTCTAAATTATAAGTTGAAGAGCTAGTTGATTAACTTCACTTCTCCCTTCAAGTGTAGCATGTACTAGAGCATGAGGTATCAGAGTGACTGGTGGTATAGAGGTTGTATTATTATCTACATGTTGATTAGCAGATGAAACAGATGCTACATTTGATGTGATATTCTTGTCCAATATATCCATCATGATATTCATTTTTATCATCATGTCATTCATCTTGGTACCAAGCTGTGAAATTTCCCTATCTTTGGCTTCCATTTTTGCATTTGTCTTTGCTCTTTAGCTAGCGTCATGGCATCAATCAATATAGGCTCTTCTTCTTCCTCTATTTTCTTTCATTGTTTGCTCCTTCTCATCTTCAGGGGAAGAACTTGACTATCCTTCTCCTTATGCATTTGTAGGGGCAGTTGTTTCTAGGGTTGAATGACAATGCTGATTGTAAAAGCATGTGTCAGGTTGATCATTTCTTGGTTCAATCATATAAAAAGCTTCAACTCCCATAACTTCTTTTTTCATGTTGATCTTCTTTTTCTTCCTCTTCAATAGAGATTGATGATTCATCTTCTACTCTCTTTTGTGATTACTCTTCTTCATAAATATCAAATTCAGGTTCAAGCTCACTGGATTCATGTTGTTGATGATGCTGAGTAGAAAGTTCATCCATATGTCTTGTCATATAGACAACTTCTACTTCCATAGTGTCTTGTTCATGAATTTCTAATTGATGCTTCTAATGGATCTCTGGTTCATTATAAGGAACAGAGATTTCTTCCATTGGGGGACTACGATCATAGTCAACTTTCTTCCGTGAGGGTGAATCTTGTTGATGCGGGATCCCCTAGAGGATTCTCCAAAGCGTCGACCATCATATCTTTTATCATTGATATCCCTTCTTTTAGGTATCCACTTCTGATGAGTTATATTTTAGGTGAATTTTTTGAATATGTGCATCGGATGTCACACCTCTTTCTTTTTCATAATCGAGAGCCTTGGTCTCCATATCTTCTTACCCTTTGTCAGGACCTTTTGATGTATTTGGACACGCGGTCCAAGTGTCACACTCTGATGCTCATCATGAAGCATAATTGGCTTGATGACTAGTCACCATAAGAGATGAAAATCTCCTTGGTGGGGCTTCAGTATTTTCAATCACTATAGACCTTTGAAATTTTCCTTCCATTAAGCCTCTTTCTTTGGCTATTTTAAGAACTTTATGTAGTATAGAGGACAGTGTTTCAGGCTGTCTTCTCTGTGGTGCTAGGGCATGATGTTGTTGAGCCTAGAAAGACTATTTCACCTCACTAGTAGAGCTATTTCTTTTTACCCATTTTAGATTATCAAAGTTATTATGGGTAGGAATATTCGCTTTTGGTGGCAGTATTGCTTGTTCACTGGGTCATTCAGGTAGGATCTGCTAAGCCCTCAGCTCAACATTTCTTCTTCTTCTTTTCCTTTTAGTTAATTTTCTTCCTAATGAGGAAGCTTCAAAATCATGTCTCCCAGGTACAAAAGTTTCAGTTGGTGAAATAGTTGTACCATGAGGCATCAAAGATATAGTTTGCCCACTGACGGTTCTTTTCATCACAGGGGCTTCAGATTGACCCAGTCTTTCAAAAACTAAAGTTCTCTATCGAGAGAACTCCTCAATAGTGGTTAGTTGCTGAGTTGATTGACAAGCTTGACTAGTAGGACCTTCAATAAACTGAGGCCTTCGGGCATGACCTCGGATGAGTGCACCATGGGTGGGTACTTCAAGAGTTGCAGCTATGATAGCTAGGAAATCCATGCTACCAAATTGAATGGTAGCTCCAACATCTCCTGTGTTGATAATGATGTTAGCTAAGTAGATGTTTGCACCACACCCTAGCTGAATAGTGAAAGGAGTGCTCTGTAGATCCATTCTGCATAACTGAAAGATGGAGATTAGTAATTAGTAATTATTATTTCACCCCATACTTTCAAAATGCAGAGATACTACAAAACAAAATAATAGTGTAACAAAAATATACTCTAAATAATAATTCATTCGACATAGAGTCTCATACAATAGTAATTTGAATTTATAACATATATAAATCACCATTTTTTTATTTTCAAATATTTTATTGCTACTATAGCACATATATGACTAGCCAAAGATGGAAAGACAACCTTATCCCTAGCGAAGTTGTGTGCTCTAAAAATTCACCACCAACCTCTCACATTGATTTAAGTGTCAGTGAGATTTTTGAAAGGTAGATGAATAGTAGATAAGACATTACTTAGAGATTTCACCCTCATTTTTTGAGGTCTTTAGATCTAGTTTGAGATTTTCTATGGGCGCAAGCTCCTATAGTTAATTATCCCTCTCAATGCTGAGAGAGAACTTTCGATTAAGGCTAGTCGTTAGGTTGCTTAATTTGTAGCATATAGTAGCAGCATGTAGTTTAAATTTTAGAATTTATGAAATTCACCATTTTAGCTTAAAGCGGATGGTTAGAGGAATGATGACATGCCTGATCTATATCCCATGGCTCCGTCATCCCAAGCTATCATGGTCCCTAGTCTACTTAGTCAGAGGAGGTAGTCAACCTAACCTAACTGAAGGAACCTTATCAGCAGTCATGGGTTGCATCGTCTAAGTAATCTTTGTAGACCTGGGGTGGTGTTTGTCTAAGAAGATAAGCTTAAGTCTACCTTAGCTAACAGAGAATTTTTTTTCCTAATTAGGTGTACCCTATGATTCACATATCAAGGTATAGAGCTGTTGGGGAGCATACGGGCTACAGTCGTGATCATAATATAATGGTGTCATTTGGCGATAGCCACCCAATCAGAGAACTCTAGTCATAATTGCATCATATGTGGAGCCTATTGGCCAAACCATACAGACAGAGGACACGGACCATATCCTTGCTGGCATGAGATTGATTGAAGTGAATATAAAAATATATTTGATTTGACATTATCTCATTTGTAAGCTAGAGTTTTCTTAAGTTGTCACCTCTGACAAACATTTATGGAAGGTGGGTTGAATTTTTAGCTTTAAGTTTTTAATTGAATTTCATTTAGACATTTATAGCTTAATGACATATTAGATTTCACATTTGGTTTGACACTTAATTTTAGTTAGTTTAATCTAAAATTAAATTCATAATTTTAATGGAAGTATCCCCTCCGGTTGAAATCACCATTCAACACAGCCATCATCGAGGTTTATGAGTTTGTTTGATCATTTAATTTATTATCTCAGATCCGGTTGACTCTATTAGTTTAATAAGAGAGGATCAGATCTACTGTCATATGATAGAATTAGCTTCTCAAATGTTTCAATAAATAGAAATTCTTATAATAATTGGATTTTTAGGATTTGTTAACCCGGACCCGATCCTAAGACCAAACTGAGAAGCAACCCACATAGCCTCCTCAGACACTAAGTTTAAGCATTCAGCGTAGTATCAGGGCTCATGCGGGTGTTTAATAGTTCAGATAATTTTATTTCTAAATCAAGAGATTAATTTCATATTTTCACTTAATTCCAACTAAGCCTGTGCAGCCTTTTTAGATATTAAAATTTACACTCTGAATTTTCATGTATGAGCACATGCATGTATTTATAGCCTAGATAATTTTGTCTAATTAATGAAATCATTGACTTTTAAAATCATAATTAAAATAAAATTCCTTAATTTTTGGATTGAAAGAAGCTCCATAATTCATGGAGAATTTAATCTAGCATCACCTTCTGTCTACTTGTACGAAGAGTTGTAGATCCGGTGGTGTATTTATCAACTTTATATTTTTGATTCAAAGTATTGTAACTTTGCTCATACTTTATTGCATTTTTAAATAACAACTTATGGTTGTTAACAAGCTTTTAAATATTTATCAAATCCTCATATTTTATTTGAATTTCATTCTTAAACTAAGCACTCAATAAATCCCCTGTGCCTTGGTTTCCTGTCCATTCGTAGCCTTCTTCAATTCATTTTAAAATAGACATTGCAATGTAAGAATTAAATAAGAAGGCTTTGTTCCTTATGAATTTTATTCTAGAGCTTGATTTGAGCTTCACCTTATTTGAAGAAATGACCTTCTAGCTTCATGTAACCTCCCCATAAGTATGACATGAATTCAAAGTTATGTTTAGATTTGGCTTATTCTCTTTCAATTATTTTCATGCATGATATAACGTAAGCTACAAAGTTCAATTTGTTCTTCTTAGCCAACTAACCATTGCTATAGCATGTAAGTGAGTTATTTAATTTTGTGTTGCTCAATTATTATCATATTTAAATCCCATATTTAGCATATATATTTTTCTCACTTAGCTCATTCTTGTTTAATATTAATATTCATTGAGCTCATTTAGATTCGATCTTCATGAATTTATTTTATTTTAAGACTTTATGTTTCACCATTAATTTAATATCCAATTAATTTTAAATTTAAGTCCCAAAAACTTGATGAAATTTTGGCAATATTCCGGTGTCATCCTTGCACATCAGAACTATTTTGGCATATCTGTCATGCCCTGATGAGCGTGACAGGTTGGCGTTTTGAAGCACCTCGATCAAATTTCAATCTCGTTACACCCTCATGAGCATAATGCGGCCTTCAATCACCTGCATAAAAGAAAATATATATGCAATTTCTACACATTTAAACCTCCTCCCCTTTTTTTCTAAGTCCTAGATTTAGTCAAAATTTTAGTAGCATTTCAGCATAGTGGCCTGCATCTAATAATTTTGGCTTACTCAGTATGCCCTATTGAGTGTACCAAGTAGTGTCTTGTGACACCACAGTCGATTTTCATCTCACCATGATCTAATGAGCGTGACGAGGCCTTCAAATCTACATGAAATAAGCATATATACATATACAATTTCCACATATTCATACATTCCTACATATTCAAACTCTCTTTTTTTTTGCACATTTATGACAAATAGTGCAGTGATCAGCAAGCACGAGTAAAGTGGAATGAATGATTGAAATGCAAATGAACATAATCTGGTGTTCCTCCTCAGTACAAAGGAATAATCAAAAGAGTAAATCGACAAAAATGAATAATCAGAAGAGTAAATTGGCTACTATGTGCTTGATTAAAGGAGGAATCAAGAAGGGTGGCAGATTGAGGGAAAATGGGGAAGATGAGGGAATGTGGAAGAGAAGGAATCGAACTATTTGGCTTTCGATTTTGGTGGAGACAAACGAGAGAGCGAAAGAGAAGAAAGAGCATGCTACTGAGAAATGAACCTAGAGCGAACATGAGTGGGAGGAGAATGAAAGGGGGAAGGATAAGAATGAGAATTTGTGATTCGTGGATTTCCTTACCGTTCTGGTGCAGTTGAGGGAGTTAAATGAAGAGGGAGAGGAGAGAATCGGGCTCCTTCCTTGCGGTTTGAAGGATTCAGATGAAGAGGGGGTGTGGTTGAAGTAGACAATCAAAGAGGAGAAGAGGGGCAATTTTAAGGATTCGTGGGCTCAAAACTCACCATCTTTCTCGACAAAAAGATTGATTTGATTTAAGTGTCTGTAATTTTTTAGAAGATAGATGGAATAGTAGATAAGACACTACCTAGAGATTTCATCCTAATTTGGTGAGAACTTTAGATCTGGTTCTAGGTTTCCTATAGCTGCAAGCCCATATAGTTAATTACCCCTCCCAATAAGTGAGAGAGAACTTTTGATTAAGGCTATTTATTAGGTCACTTAATGCATAGTGTATAGTAGCAGCATATGGAGTTTTAGAATTTAAGATTATAAAATTCATCATTTCAGCTAAAATCGGATGGTTGGTGGAATGATGACATACCCAATCTAGATCCCATGGTTCTATCTCGGGCTGCTAGTCTACTTAATCAGAGGAGATAGTCAACCCAACCTGACCAAAGGATCCTTATCAACAACACATGGGTTACGTCCAAGAAATCCTTGTAGACCTAAGGTGGTGTTTGTTCAAGGAGAAAGGCTTAAGTCATTGATGAAATATTTTCCTTATCAAGTATACCCTATGATTCATAACTCAAAGGAAGAGCCATTGGGAGCATGAGAGTTACTGATCGTGATATATAATGGAGCCTTGGCCAAACCAATTGAGGACTCACATTAATCGCTTCATCATGGAGCCTACTTGGCCAAGCAGTAGTCGAGAGGACACGGGCCACATCCTTACAGATTGAGATTGATTGAGAGAACACTTGAATTGACATTGCCTTTGTGAGCTAGAGTTTTCTTAATTTATCACCTTGAACAAATAGTAGCGAAAGGTGGATAGATTCAGTTTTGCTTTAAGCTTTTAATGATTAAATTTTATTTAAGAAATTTTTTAGATTAATACTTAATTTGATTTGAAATTAGAATCACATTTTGATGGAAGTATCCCCTCTAGTTGAAATCATCATTCAACACAGCCATCATCAGGGTAGTTAATTGATTAACTTAAAAATATTTGAGAATTTTAAATCCTGTCAACTCTGTTAGCTCCAAATAGAGGATCAGATCTATTATCACATGATAGAATTAACTTCTCAGATATTTTACTAAGTTGAAATTCTTATAATAGATTTTTAGGTTTTGTTAACCCAATCAAGACTAAAGCAGAAGCAACCGCGAGATCCTCACACTTGAATCTAAATATTCAGCATAGTATCGAGGCCCATATGGGTGTATTTAATAATGCCTTAATTAATATATTCTGTTCACTTGTATGATGTGTTATGAATCTGGTAAAGTTGAAAGCATTTTGATCTAGATTGTAACTTAAAATATTATATGCACTTAGTTTACTTGTATGAATTTTTCCATTCTCCCAGCTTGATTATGTTTAATTTAAATCAATTTTAATAACTTATACCAATTTTAATGTTTATTGCATTAGCCCTACTCATGCTTATTCACTAGCATTGTAATCATCTCCATATTCATATAAGAGTTATTAAATCCAATTTAGATTCATCCTTAACTTTACATCAAGCTCCATGCTTATTTGAAAATTAGACTTTAAGTTTATTGCAAATCTGTTATGAGTTTAGTATTAGTTTCTCCAAATTTCAAATAAAGCTTATTTTATTTTGCGGAATTTATGAGAATACGAACTCTCTTTATCAAGGAATTTACATTTGTTGTTATGCTTCAATTTAAGCCATGGAAAGTTATACTTGCAGAGAAAAGTATTGTCTCATATAATTTTTACTTGTGATAATTATCCATCTAATCCTGCCATTATATTTAATTTAAACAAAGATGGGTCCTGCTTTGCTTCTTTCCATTTCCATAAATAGGTCTAATGGAGGGCCTTCCATTTCATATAGTTTCTTAGGGTGCTTTGGGTTTGAAGGGGAGAAAGATCTACATTCCAAGTACATGTTTTATTCTTTCAAAGTTCCTTTAAGTATTTCCTTTGATTTAGTGTTTGTCATTTTTAATTTGAATTTAGCTTTAGGTTTTCTTACTTAACATTCTTAAGCCGGTTCTTTTTATTTTCAATTTTTTTTCTAAGTCAAAATATTTGATGAAATTTCAGTAGCATTCTAACTAGGAGGAGCTACATCTAATAATTTGTTTGGCTTGCTTGATACGCCCTATTGAGCATAGCGAGTGGTGTCTTGTGACACCACAGCTGTCTTTGCACCTGCTACATCCTTTGGGGCATTAGCAGAGTCTTGGAACTTGCAAAGAAAGACATAAGCATATATATGTACCATTCTCCACATTTATGTTCATATACATTCACAAATTCTACGTCGCACATATTCAAACTTATTTTCCCTCTGGGACTTACATGATGGCAAAGGGAGAATTTGGTTAGAGGGGTTAGGGGAGATAGTTTGACTAGGAAGGGAATTGAAAAGAGGTGAGAGAGAAAGAAAGAG